>WAAF01003272.1:24804-37075 GCA_013400475.1 Tricholaema leucomelas | reverse complement strand
GTTTTTTTTTTTTCTTAATGAAAGGGATTCTAGTTTATGTTTAGCTTTATCAAGGTAATATCCCTGGAAACATCAAAATTTGATAATAACTATTAAGGATCAATTACTGTTGCTGGTCACCTTTCTGAAATGTGAAGTGTCAAAGAGTGCCTGAACTCCTCATTATAATGCCTTGAACCACTACTGTGAACTCTAGTGTCTGCAGAGAAGGGTCATCTCAAGGTATTTCCCATCTCTCCTTTTCCCCAACTTCTGCCCAAAAGTATGCCAAAGTAGTTTCCATCACAGTCATGAGCTGAGCTTTTCAAGAGCTCTGAGTGTTAAAAATAATTGTAGTTATCTATGTCATAACAAGTCTCACCTTTACTTCGGAATCATAGCACGACTTTAGTTGGAAAAGACCTTTAAGACAATCAGGTCTAGCTGATAACTCAGCACGGGCTTGTCACCACAAAATAATGTCCCTTGTCACTACATCTATACATCTTTTAAATATCTCCACAGATGGTGCTTCTGCCAGCTCCCTGGGGAGCTTCCTTGACAACCCTTTCAGTGAAGGAAATTTTCCTAATATCCAGCCTGAATCCTCCCTGCCATAACTTAATTTGAGGCCATTTCATTTTGTCCTATTGCTTGTTACTCAGGGGAAGAATCTGATGCCCATCTTCTTGCAATCTCCTTTCAGGTAATTGTAGGCAGATGTAAGGTCATAGAATCATGAAATCATAGAATCAACTAGGTTGGAAGAGACCTCAAAGATCAACCAGTGCAACCTAGCACCCAGCCCTATCCAGTCAGCTAGACCATGGCACTTGCCCCAGCCAGTCTTGAACACCTCCACAAACGACAACTCTACCACGTCTCTGGACAGCCCATTCCAATGGCAAATCACTCTCTCTGGGAAGATCTTCCTACTAACATCCAGCCTAGACCTCCTCTGGCACAACTGGAGACTGTGTCCCCTTGTGCTGTTGCTGGTTGCCTGGCAGAAGAGACCAACCTTCACCTGGCTACAACCTCCCTTCAGGTAGTTGTAGACAGCAATAAGGTCACCCCTGAGCCTGCTCTTCTCCAGGCTANCTGAGCCTCCTCTTTTCCAGGCTAAACATCCCCAGCTCCCTCAGCCTCTTCTCATGGGACTGTGTTCCAGGTCCCTCACCAGCTTTGCTGCTCTTCTCTGGACACGTTCCAGTATCCCAGCATCTCTCTTGAATTGAGGAGCACAAAACTGGACATAATATCTCACAGACCTTAAAACCTCTGTGGAGGACAAATGGAAACAAAAAATTACATTAAGCAGTATGACTGTCATTCTCTGCATAGTGAGGAGCACTTTCAATAAATCAGGCATACAGCTCTTTTTTTTGCTTCTCAGATTCTCATTATTGTTGAAAACTTATTTTTAGCTCCTCTTTTGGCTGGTTTTGAAACTCCTAATATATTGTTTGCATGTGAGCTTGAGGTCATTTTCTCAGAAAGTCCTCATAGCACAGCAGAAATCATACTACTTCAAAAGTGATAAAGATCTTCCCAAGTCAGTGCATGCTCTCTGCTCTCTCCTTGTTTTAATCATGCAAAGGTGAGGGAAAATACCTAAGAAGTTGGTCAAATGAGTCAAATTTCATGGAACATATTATTATTTTCTGAAGCATACACTTTGGTATGCAAACTGAGAAGTGAACTGATGGTACTAGGGCAGAAAAGAAGAGTAGTAAGAAACTGGATCAAATTCTTGCCTTACCTACAGTGTCTTAATGATGCTCAGCATCGCTTTCAGTGTCTTCATGAAGTCAGTTTTCAGATGTCTTCACCATTGCTTAACCATTTGGATGTTATGATAAAAATCTTTACTGAAGGGGTTGTCAGTTGCTGGAACATGCTGCCAAAGGGTGTGAGGGTGTGGGGGAGGCACCATCCCTGGAGGTGTTCTGAAAATATGTAGCCGTGGCACTTTGGGACATGGTTTAATGGCCATGGTGGTGTTAGGTTAAATGGTTGGACTAGGTGATCGTAGAGGTCTTTTCCAGTCACAAGGATCCTATGATTCTATGATCACCTCTCTTGACTTTTTGATTTCATAGAATCATAGAATGGTTTAGGTTGGAAGAGACCTCAAGGATCATCCAGCTCTAACCCCCTGCCATAGGCAGGGACACCTCCCACTAGAGGAGCTTGCTCAAGGCCTCATCCAGAATGGCCTTAAACACCTCCAGGGAGGAAGCATCCACAACCTCCCTGGGCAACCTGTTCCAGTGTCTCACCACCCTCACTGTAAAGAACTTCCTCCTAACATCCAGTCTAAACCTCCCCTTCTCCAGCTTAAACCCATTCCCCCTCATCCTGACATTACCAGACCTTGTCAATAGTCCCTCCCCAGCCTTCCTGTAGGCTCCCTTCAGATACACTATAAGGTCTCCTCGAAGCCTTCATGGCAAGCACATGAGTTTGTTTAGATGGTGGTGTTCTTCTGTTGTCTGTTATTGTAGCCCAATATCTTTGACTACTTTAAACATGGCAATCTCTCAGTGCCTTTGATTTTAGACTGAAGCTCATGGACCCTGGCTTTTGTCTCTGGTGGCAATATGTACTCCTTTTTCATGGCAATATGTATTCCTTTTTCATGGAACCTGTGTGTCCAGGAGCTTCTAACCTCTGAGGTAATCTCACTTTTCCCTCCTAAAGGCAATCCTTTCTATGATAAGACCGTTGGCACTAATTAGTTTCTGGGGTGGCTATCTCTTTCTATTGATTAAAGAAAGCTAGCTTTGACTGAGCAGCTAATTTTATATAGGGTTGAATGGGATGGATGCCTCATTCTGAATGGTTAATGCTAACGTGAAAGAATTCTACTTGTCCTGTGGAGCTAATGACACTTCATTAAAATACTGATTCCAGTAATACATCAGATTTAAAATACAACTTTTTGCTTCCTGTTTAATATCAGAGCCAAAGGAGTTCTTCACTCTCTGTTTTTCCTTATTTAAGCCTTTTTTTCTGTTCTAACATTTTCTCATGCATCTCATCACTGTGCTAAATCATCTTATGTTCATGAAATTCATATCAGAGAGTACGTGGATATTGGTGATGCAATCTCCTCCTTCTGTGTCACATCACACCCGATGCTACTGTTGCTGTTTCCATTGCGGGGCAAGACTGACTGAACACTTTTGAATCTTCCGAGGTGAGATATCATGTTCTGATGGTAAAAAAAGTGGGCTTGTATTTCCATAGAATCATGGAGTCATACTCCACTGGAAACTTGTACAGAATTACCATAGTTTTCTCAGCTCTCTGTCAAGATTGCAAAGTGACACAGTTAGAGACTCACAGAGATACCTTTTAAAGTTATTCTTCATCTCAATTATTTAGGTATAATTTCATCTCACATGTTTTACCTTCATCTTCTTTTCTTATTTGCTGGCCTGCATCAATTGGTCTGTGGAACTCAAGAGAAAGAAATAGAAGGAAAAACCTACAAATTTGCTGGAAGTGGTTACTTTAAGATGGATAAAAGAATGGATGACAGTCTCAAAATGTGGCCTATTTAGGATCTATTATCTACAGGAAAGAGTGCTGTAATATAATACAGATACTGTACTTTTATATTTATATCTATTATTGTATATGAATAGTCCTCTAAGAATCTTAAATAGCTTTCCACATGGGGAGATAATTGAATGGTAGAAGTCATAAGTGACCTCTAGACATCATCTAGCCCAATCCCTCTGCTAAAGCAGATTTATCTAGAGCAGGTTGTGTAGGAACACATCCAAGAGGGTTTTGATTATGTCCAGAGAAGGAGACCTCACAACCTTTCTGGTCAGACTGCCCCAGTGGTTCATCATCTTCAAATGGGGGGTTGTTGTGGCCAAAGTGCAGAACCCTGCACTTATCCTTGTTAAATCTCATCCCATTGGCCTCTGCCCACCCATCCAGCCTGTCCAGGTCCCTCTGCAGGGCTCTCCTACCTTCCAACAGATCCACACCTGCTCCTAGCTTGGTGTCATCTGCAAACTTACTGATGCTGGACTCAATCCCCTCATCCAGATCATCAATAAAGATATTGAACAACACCAGGCCCTTTTCTTCTGTTTCTTTCTTCTGCCCCTGTGAGCAGTGAGGAATGAAATCTTCATAAGCTGATGAGACTTGTCTGATCTCTTCCCTCCTTTTTGCTGGGATACGCAAATGACGTGTATCATTCCAGTGCCAGCAAACAAAATTACTTGAAAGAGATCTACTGATTTACAGCTGGTGATCTCCCTCATGAGCTAGTGCAGTTATTTATTTGGGTGATTGATTTTGCACATAGTATTCAGGGGTCAGACTTTATAGAGGCAGATAAACCACTGTGCTTCAGTTATGTTAGAATTCATTGCTTGCCTGGCACAAGTGGACTTATTAGGAAGTGGTTAGGAGCTCAGATTTGCTTTCTGATCACAGATCTTTATACAGCCTTGTGTCAAAACACAGAGATGATTCTTTTCTAACCATCAGAACTGCCAAACAAGGACATTTCAATAGTCAGGCTGAATACAGCTTGCCTCCTCACTCACTACTTCTATAGATATGAACTAGAAGTTCATATCTCTACTATAGATATGAACTATACTATAGTTATGAACTAGAAGTTACATAAGTGGCCAGAAAACAGAAAACTGGGGTAGGGGCATGCTCATGCTGATAGGCTTCACAGAGGAATATTGTGGCCAGTGAAATGAGTGAAGTGATTTTACCCCTGTACACAGCACTGGTGAGTCTACATCTCAAGTACTGGGTTCAGTTTTGGACCTCTAGCTACAAGAAGGACATTGAAGTACTAAAGCATGCTCAAGGAAGTGCCACAAAACTGGTAAAGGGCCTGGAGTGCAAGTCTCATGAGAAATGGCTGAGAGAATTGGGGTCATTTAACCAAGAGAAAAAATGGCTCGTGAGAGACCTCATTGCTCTCTGTAGCTACCTGAAAGGAGGCTGTAGAGAGGTGGGGGTCAGTTTGTTCAATCAAGTAACGAGTGATAGGATAAGAGGAAATGCCCTCAAGTTACATCAAGGGAAGATTGGATTGGATATTATGAAGAGCTTTTTAAGAGAATTACCTGGCATTGTCTTGTCCATAGTGGTGTTGGAGTCCCCAGACCTCGACATATTAGAGAGTTCCACAGGTACAGCTTTTAGGGATGTGGTTTAGTCAAGGACTTGTCAGTACTGAGTTAAAGATTGGACTCAATGATCTTAAATAGCTTTTCCAATCTAGCCATTCTGTGATTCTGTTTAAGATCTGCATGGTTGATTCAACAGTAAAAATAACATTAATGCAAAGGAGCAGGCTGGGAGGAGAATGAATGATTTGCAGTGATGAGAGTACCAACATCTAGGTGGACAACTTTGGACAGTAAACTGAGGGTTTACTATAGAGAAGTGTAGACTATAAGGCTTACAATAAATTAGTAGAGCTTTGGGTGACCTCATTGTTGTCTACAACTACCTGAAGGGAGGCTGTATCCAGGTGGGGGTTGGTCTCTTCTTCCAGGCAACCAGCAACAGGACAACGAGACAAAGTCTCAAGTTGTGCCAGGGGAGGTCTAGGCTGGATGTTAAGAGGAAGTTCTTGCCAGAGAGAGTGATTGGCATTCGAATGAGTGCCCAGGGAGGTGGTGGAGTTGCTGTCCCTGGAGGTATTGAAGAAAAGACTGGATGAGGCACTTAGTGCCATGGTCTAGTTGATTGGACAGGGTTGGGTGCTAGACTGGACTGGACGATCTTGGAGGTCTCTTCCAGTATCACAGTATCACAGTATCACCAGGGTTGGAAGAGACCTCACAGATCATCAAGTCCAACCCGTTACCACAGAGCTGGTGGAGTCACTGTCCCTGGAGGTGTTCAAGAAAAGCCTGGATGAGGCACTTAGTGCCATGGTCTAGTTGACTGTCTAGGGCTGGGTGCTAGGTTGTACTGGATGATGTTGGAGGTCTCTTCCAGCCTGGTTGATTCTATGATGGTATGATCTATGATCTCATAACTAACAATTTGACTAATTCACATTTCCACACCACTGGAATAACTGAGAATAATTTGGTTGAACTCAGCAATTTGACTTCAGCAGGTACCTTGCCAGAAGAACCCAAAAGGCAGGATACAAGCAATAACAATAGGAAGTTCATAAGCTAATTGAATATGTATTTCATAGAAAAACCCACACATACCTAACATTCTTTCCAGGAAACATAGACAAGAATAATGATCTGGATATTAACTTATGAAATGTTGTCTACAGTAAGTTACTGTTGCATGTCTTTCTACTGTAGACAAAATGAATTGGAGGCTTTGACTTAATAGAACGAAAATTTTCTGTATTTTCCTCAGTTGAGAAGTTTCATTGAGACTTTATATTAGTGTTTCATTATATATGAGATGGGAGAGAAATCTCCTTGCTTTTCTCTGCCGAGTCTTTTATCAGACAAGAACATGTATTTCTGCAAATGTGTGAAACAGAATTGCAGATGTTCAGAGCCTGCATCCAGAAGCCACCCTTTCCTTGAAGACCCAGTATTAGTTTCTCTCATATCTAGCAACTGCTATTTTAATGACAGGGAAAAGTTAGAAGGTGTCAGAGTGGTAAGGAGACGTTTCAGTTCTTAGGTTTTTTGTGTGTGAAAAAAAAACACAACATGTAACCAGCTAAACAAAAATAGTCCTGCTTAAATTTCCATCACTGAAGAGGCATGCTCTGAGGACTGTGAAGAGAATAAGAGCTTGGAGATCAATAAAAATATGGTAACTTTAGCCTCATTTGTATCTGGCAAAATATGCCTGCTCTTATTTATAGTAAGAAGTATGACTAGCTTGTCAGCAGGCTGATCAAGTCCTGAGCCCAGTCCTGTTCAATATCTTTACTGATGGTCTGGACAAGGGGATTGAGCCCAGCATCAGTAAGTTTGTGGATGACTCCAAGCTAGGAGCAGGTGTGGATCTGTTGAAAGGTAGGAGAGCCCTGCAGAAAGATCTGGACACGCTGGATGGGTAGGCAGAGGCCAATGGGATGAGATTTAACAAGGCCAGGTTCAGGGTTCTACACTTCGGTCACAACAACCCCAAGCAGCACTACAAGCTGGGGACAGAGTGGCTGGAGAGCAGCCAGGCAGAAAGGAACCTGAGAGTACTGCTAGATAGTAGTTGAACACGAGCCAGCAGTGTGCCCAGGTGGCCAGGAGAGCCAGTGGCATCCTGGCCTGAATCAGGAACAGTGTGGCCAGTAGGACAAGGGAGGTTATTCTTCCCCTGTACTCAACACTGTTCAGGCCACACCTTGAGTCCTGTGTCCAGTTCTGGGCTCCTCAATTCAAGAGAGATGTTGAGGTGCTGGAACGTGTCCAGAGAAGGGTGACAAAGCTGGTGAGGGTCCTGGAACACAAACCCTATGAGGAGAGGCTGAGGGAGCTGGGGGTGTTTAGCCTGGAGAAGAGGAGGCTCAGGGCAGACCTCATTGCTGTCTACAGTTACTTCAAGAGAGGCTGTAACCAGGTGGGGGTTGGTCTCTTCTCTTATGCATGCAGTAACAGAACAAGAGGACACAATCTCAAGTTGTGCTAGGGGGGGTATAGGCTGGATGTTGGGAGGAAGTTCTTGACCAAGAGAGTGACTTGCCATTGGAATGGGCTGCCCAGGAAGGTGGTGAAGTCTCTATCCTTGGAGGTGTTCAAGAGAAGACTGGCTGAGGCACTTAGTGCCATGGTCTAGTTGATCGGGTAGGGTCAGGTGCTAAGTTGGTCTGGATGATGTTGGAGGTCTCTTCCAACCTGGTTGATTCTATGATCAATGTATCATTTCCCCTTCAGAAAATAAAATGAAAATCCAAATATTGTTAAACTCTGGAAACTAAAGGCTACATAGTGAATGTCTTTCAAACTTGAAGCACAAGGTGGGCAATAACTTCTTCTCTGTGGAGCTGCCTGCAAAAATTACTTTAAAAACACTTCTCATGCTGACTGTTTCAGCTGTTTTACCACATTGCTGAACTGCAGACATATTAATAGAAACAATCAATTGTTTGATTTTCATAACTTGCTCTCATTTGTTTCATAACAAGCCCTACGAGGAGAGGCTGAGGGAGCTGGGATTGTTTAGCCTGGAGAAGAGGAGGCTCAGGGGTGACCTTATTGCTGTCTACAACTACCTGAGGGGTGGTTGTGGCCAGGGGGAGGTTGCTCTCTTCTCTCAGGCAGCCAGCACCAGAACAAGAGGACACAGCCTCAAGCTACGCCAGGGGAAATTTAGGCTTGAGGTGAGGAGAAAGTTCTTCACTGAGAGAGTCATTGGACACTGGAATGGGCTGCCCAGGGAGGTGGGGGAGTCGCCGTCCCTGGAGCTGTTCAAGGCAGGATTGGACGTGGCACTTGGTGCCATGGTCTAGCCTTGAGCTCTGTGGTAAAGGGTTGGACTTGGTGATCTGTGAGGTCTCTTCCAACCTTGGTGATACTGTGATACTGTGTGTGATAACTTGCTCTCATTTGTTAACTTTTTTTCTATGGAACTAATTACTGCTGAGACAATTAATAAATAAATACTGGGGCAAAAGGTGTTGCTCAAACTAAAGTCATTCTCAAACTCATTCTGTGAAGATGTTAATTTTTGTAGGGTGATTTGAAAACTGACAGAAAAAAAAAGTGCTTTTATGTGAAGAATATGTTTTTCATCCTCCCACAAGCAGACATTCAGTGTAGGGACTCCTCAAGGTCTTCAAAACATCCGATTTGGTTGTCAAGCTGTAAATGATGAGGAGTCAGGAACTGCCTTACAACAAGATCAACCTTCAAGGAAACATTTGACACCTTGTGATCAGTATGTGCTAGAAAAGCCCATATGATTTGCAGACCAAAGAGTTAGATAATTCCAAGCAATTTAGAACATGTTGCTTTGTGCCAGAATTTTGAAAGTATCCAGGGAAATTTAGCATTCAAATAATACACAACATGATTTGAAACCCTGGAAATATTCCATTTATATTTGGGTTGTAGGGCAAGGATTTAGTAGCAGAGGAAGTTACAGAGATGAGTCTCATTCTGTGAGATGACAGCAAGTGCTGTGCCTCTGTCATTCAAAGTCGGTTCCTGCCAGTTCCAGCACAAGAGGAGGCTCAGGAGTGACCTTATTGCTGTCTACAACTACCTGAAGGGAGGTTGCAGCCAGGTGGGGGTAACCAGCAATAGAACAAGGGGACACAGCTGGCCAAAACAGAGTCAGTTAGCAATGATGATAGCACCTCTGTGATAACATATTTAAGAACGAGTGAAAAAAGCTTTGGAACAGCAGTTGGTATAGAAGAGTGAGAAAGCATCAGAACCAGAACCTTGCACATACCAAGGTCAGTGAAGAAAGAACCAAACGAAGTGTTTGAGGTGTTGGAGAAGAGATGCTCCTGTAGCCCATGGTGAAGACTACAGTGATGCAAATTGTCCTTCTGTGGCCCATACAGGACCTCAGTGAGGCATATTATCACACTGCAGCCCATGGAGGACACCACAGCAGAGCAGGCTGATATACCCTGAATGAAGCTGCAGCCTGTGAAGTAGGCTTCTGACAGGAGCTCCATGCAGCCTACATACAAGGGCCCACACAGAAGCAGGTTTTCTGGCAGGGTATGTGACTGTGTGTGCCCTTCATGCTGGAATAGGAAAGGACTCACGAAGAGGACCTGTGCTGGAACAGTCTGTGCAGAACTACAGCCTGTGGGGAGGACTCACACTGGGGAATGTTGTGAAGGACAGTATCTCATGGGAGGGGATATAGTCCATGCAAGGGGATACAGGACCATGGGAGGAGCATGAGGAGGAACATGCTGCAGAGGTGATATGTTATGAGCTGACCACAACCCCTGTTCCTCATGTCTCCTCTGAGGGAGGAGGTAGAATAGTGAAGCTAAGCCTCAGAAGAACCAAGAGATAGGAGGAAGGTATTTTTAGGTTTGTTCTCATTTATTATTATCCTAATCTGTTTAATCACAGTTAATTAAATTAATTTCCCTAAGTTGAGTCTCTTCCTTTTGACATCTCTCTGTTGAGTCATCTCCCTGTACTTATCTTGACCATGAACTTTTGATTGCATTTTCTCCCCCTGTCCTGTTTGATACTGGGCAGTGATAGAACAGCTTGGTGGGTAAATAGTGGTCAGTCGAGGCCAAACTCACCCCATTCTCTCAGAATTCACTGAAATTCCATTCTTGACCTGATATCTCTCCCATATGTCTCCAGCTGCTTCACTGTTTGAACCCAGCAGGACTCTGCTTGCCCTGGAAGTCAGTACAAGTGCTGAGAGACAGAGGTGTGATTTTCCCCCGGGTATGATCCAGCCTACCCAGCACTGCACTCTCACAGCTACAGAAGGCAGGCAAGATGACTGTGCTCCCACTTCAGGTGATTCATGTAATTGCCCAGAGTCAGTGAAGTGAAACCAAACCGCAATGTTTTCTTTTGCACACCTTTGACTTTCACAGGACACAATATTAGGTGTATGTCTGGCACAATCCCACACAAGACATCAGCTGCTCCAGCCCCTACAGAGACAGAGAAGACAGTCCCATGACTATCCTCAACCTTATGATTCAGGTTGCAGGCAATGGCAGGATAGAGATATGGATTTTATTTCACCTCTATATTTTATACAGTTCCTCTATTAGCTGCACTCCTTAAAGGTGAGTGGGCAACTCCTGCCCAGCATCACCAGAAGGAAAGCATAGTGCATCCAACTCTTATACCAAAAATGTTGTGCTTGTTTTGCCTGTGTTTCTGCCACCAACACAATGAATGTGCTGCACTAATGTACTATCATTAAACACACAAACCATCTGATACAATGAGAATGTAACTCATAATCCTAAAATCCATCCCAGTCTTAACATAATTAAACCATTAAATCTACCTCCATCTCTCTCTCTCTTTCAGGAGGTACTAAGATGCATACCCACCACTATGAATGTGTTAAGCCAAAGGAAAAAAAAAATCAAAGCCCAAAAGAAGCCATTTAATGGTGTAAAAGAGAGAATAAATTGCTGATCTCTCTCTCTTTCTCTCTCTCTTTTTTTTTTTACAAATGGCTGGGAGTGTATAATGTATTTGATTTTTTTTTTTCCTAGAGGTAATCTTAGATGTGGAGTGAATGAAGTGAAGTCTGTTATCAATCCATAACATCTGCTGCAGTGTCAAGTGATGAAATGGGTGACTCCAGAGCCCAAGACAGCTGGGATGGCTTTCTTAATGCAGTAGGGTATTGTGCAAACAAACAGGCACTGATACCGTCTATGGTTGTCACAATTATTCAAGCTGGTGATACATCTTCCTGTATTAGCTGCTTGAGAAGCCCTATTTCTTTTAAAAGTAAACTACTGTATAACAATCAAGCATTCTGGTCTCTAACTCAGTTGAGTGCAAACATAATAAAACATTGGAAATAAAAATAAATTAAAACTTGCCACTAGAGCAATAAAGCATAAAATAAGTATATACGAGCTTGGGGGGGGGGGAATCTACTCAGAGTTTATAGAGCTAAGAAATAATATATACCTTTGTACTTAAATCTATACTGGCAAGATTATTCTGCATCTCTCTAGTGCCTCTCAGTTACTGGGAAATCTAGTGCATTGCTCAGGGAAGTTAAAGCTTGAGAGTTAGAATAAACAAATATGGATCACTAAGACCATCCCTTTGCTATTACAGAGTAATTACTGAGATTACAGAAGGGGTTTTATATTAAAGACTATACCGAAATGATTCAAAAACAAGGAAAGAAATTTAATTTACATTTAAGGTCCTCAATGTAAACTATCATCAGCCTTAAGTCAACAAAGCATTTTCTGATGCAGAGTATAATATAGGGGGGAAGAAAAGCATAAATCTGCAGATGTTGCTGTTAGAAATTAATAAGACCCACAAAGATCTGAAAATTGTCATTTGGATTTGAATTATGTCATGTATGGAGAGATTTAGTTAAAAAGTTGCTTTCAGTCTCCAAACCTAAGAAATGGGATGGCATTCAATAGCTCCAAGTGCAGGGTGCTGCACTTTGGCCACAACAACCCCATGCAGAGATACAGGCTGGGGTCGGAGTGGCTGGAGAGCAGCCAGACAGAGAGGGATCTGGGGGTGCTGATTGATACCCGCCTGAACATGAGCCAGCAGTGTGCCCAGGTGGCCAAGAGAGCCAATGGCATCCTGGCCTGCATCAGGAATGGTGTGGCCAGCAGGAGCAGGGAGGTCATTCTGCCCCTGTACTCTGCACT
>WAAF01003272.1:9829-24703 GCA_013400475.1 Tricholaema leucomelas | reverse complement strand
TGGTCTAGCCTTGAGCTCTGAGGTAAAGGGTTGGACTTGATGATCTGTGAGGTCTCTTCCAACCTTGGTGATACTGTGAGACTGTGATGCTGTGAAACACGTGGGAGAGAAATGTAGGAATTTAAAGCATCGTTTTTTAAAGCAATCTGGGTGGGTGTTTATTTGTTTGTTTGTTTTAATTTTTGAGTTTTCTTTTTCAAAATGAAATGATTCAAACTTCAAGCAAATAAAAGAGCAATTTTGCTTTGGAAACTGAGTTATAGTTGGGATACTTCAAAGAAGAATGTCATCAGTTCTGAAGATAGAATTTTTTGCTTGCACTTAATATTATCATCAACCTAAATATGGATATATATACATATATATATTAAAAACTATATAATACATACAATATATAATAATATGCCAATCTAAATATAATATATAGTGTGTGTATATATATATATGGTATGTGTGTATATATATATACATACACATACACACACACACATATATATAATATTTATAGATTCATAGAAAGGTTTAAGTTGGAAGTGACCTTAAAGATCATCCAGTTCCAACCCCCCACCACAGGCAAGGACACCTCCCACTAGAACAAGTACCTCAAGGCTTCATCCAACCTGGCTTTGAACACATCCAGGGAGGGAACATCCACAGCCTTCTGGGGCAACCTGTTTCAGTGTTTCACCACCCTCACTGTAAAGAACTTCTTCCTAACATCTAGTTTAAACCTCCCCTCTTCCAGTTTAAACCCATTGCTCCTTGTCCTGTCATTACAAGACCTTGTAAATAGTCCTTCCCCAGCCTTCCTGTAGGTCCCCATCAAATACTGGAAGGCTACTACAAGGTCTCCTTGAAGCCTTCTGTTCTCCAGGCTGAGCCCCAACTCTTGTAGCCTGTCCTCATAGCAGAGTTGCTCCAGCCCTCTGATCATTTTTATGGCCCTCCTTAACCTCGCTTCAACATTTTGATGTTCTTCTTGTATTTGGGTTGATGGTATTATGTTTAGGCTGAAACACAACATGTTTCTTTATTTTAGCCTAATTTAACATTAAAACAAGTCTTTTATTTATATAATAATAATAATAACAATAATAATAATAATTTTTTTGTTTAAAACAAATTTTCACTGAGTACTAAGTGTGATTCATGCACAAACTTTTAGAATCAAGTTTTCAGACCAAACTTTTGCTTGCCTTTGTTCCTTTGTTCTCAGAAAAGAGTAATAATTAAAAAACAACCCAAAACCTGACCATTATGAATATGTCATTTAAAACTCACTGTTGTACCTGTGGGAGAGAGGGCATGCAGATCTGTGGAACTGGTTCCAATCTCACTCACGATGACAAAGTTGTGGTGCAGAGTGTTAGTTGCAAAGCTAAGGGCTAAAAGGTAAGCCGAAAATTAAAGTAGCATGCTTGCTGAAATGCTCTGCCTGATCTATCTGCACTTGCCTCTTTATTGTTCTGAATCAGACATACACAGATCTTTCTGATTGATTCTGCTGTTGTGTCTGCAGACATCTCAAAAAGATGTGCTCTAAGAAACAGGGGTTGTTTTTTCACTTGCTAACCGAAGCTGGTGAACCATTTCGAGGTTGCAGCTTCTCCCTTCTCTTTCCCGAGATGAGAATAAGTCACTAAAATGCCAATTGTATGTTCCCATACATTCCTGACTTAATAAAAGTACCTTATTTGCCTAGATGTGTAGTATTGATTATTGCATACCAAGAGGCCTAAAGAACCAAAAGGAAGATGAATAGATTGTGTGATTTTAATTTGGTATGATCTGATTCTGTTAGATCTTCTCATCTGATTTCATGTTTCAAAACAATGAGCGGAGAGGCAATTTTCCAACCTGTCACCTTTCAGCAAACTTCTCCTGAAGCACCAAGGTTAGTACACATGCACAGTGTATGGTGGCTATTGGGAAAATTCATTAAGGAGTCAGTCTGGGTGGCCTTACAGTTGGTGATCATATGTCCCCCTGTTGACAGGAGAGAACTTGCAGATTTGGCAATGGGACCTATAGGGGCCATACAAAAAAGGATGTTAAGTTATCATAGTTGACTTAAAACATTTTAAATTCTTAAGCAGCAACAGTATCTGAAGGGAGCCTACAGGAAGGCTGGGAAGGGACTACTGACAAGGTCTGGTAATGTCAGGACGAGGGATAATGGGTTTAAGCTGGAAGAGGGGAGATTTAGACTGGATGTTAGGAGGAAGTTCTCTACGGTGAGGGTGGCAAGACACTGGCACAGGTTGCCCAGGGAGGTTGTGGATGCTGCCTCCCTGGAGGTGTTTAAGGCCAGGCTGGGTGAGGCCTTGAGCAACCTGCTCTAGTGGGAGGTGTCCCTGCCTATGGCAGGGGGTTGGAGCTGGATGATCCTTGATGTCCCTTCCAACCTAAACCATTCTATGATTCTGTGTCTGGAGAACACAGAAGCAGACTAAATTTTCACAGAACAGGATAGACACAGTTCTCTTTTTAACCCAAGAGCATGTGGGGTGGACCAATGACCTGGCACCTACTGATCAAAATTAGTCTTATCTTCAGGCATCTTTTTGGCTGTGTGTGTATAGTTCCAGGAAGTGGAAAAGAAGTTTCACAGATGTAACAGGGAAGCAGGATTTCACTTGGGGTGGATATACTTAAAAACAGAGGCAATGCTTTCAGTTTGCCTTGGGACTCGCTTGTTTATTGCAACAGAATTATTTCCAAAGTAATTTGTTCAGTTTATCCACTTACAGCCTTTACAAGCACTGATCTAGCTCACGTCACTTGAAAGACAAGAGCTTTTCTTCATGCTCTGTACATGCACTGGGCTCTTTCTCCACAGTTCCTCCACAGAGGAGGGTGGCATTATAATTACATGGACTTAATATTAATGATCAATATCCAGAATCCACGTGCCCCCATGCTAACTCTATCATCCACAAGTACATGTGATTCATGGTGACAAGTTCAGACATGTTACTAAATGCTCATGCTGAGGCAAATCAACAATTCAAGCAATTCAGGTGGCCAGGAGAGCCAATGGCATCCTGGCCTGGATCAGGAGCAGTGTGGCCAGTAGGACAAGGGAGGTTATTCTGCCCCTGTACTCAGCACTGGTCAGGCCACACCTTCATTGCTGTGTCCAGTTCTGGGCTCCTCAATACAAGAGAGATGTTGAGATACTGGAACATGTCCAGAGAAGGGCAAGGAAGCTGGTAGGAAGCCAGGAGCACAGCCCTGTGAGGAGAGGCTGTGGGAGCTGGGGGTGTGCAGCCTGGAGAAGAGGAGGCTCAGGGCAGAGCTCATTGCTGTCCACAGCAAAGGGAGACTGTAGCCAGGTGGGGGTTGGTCTCTTCTGCCAGGCAACCAGTAACAGAACAAGGGGACACAGTCTCAAGTTGTGCTGGGGAAGGTCTAGGCTGGATGTCAGGAGGAGGTTCTTGACAGAGAGAGTGATTGGCATTGGAATGGGCTGCCCAGGGAGGTGGTGGAGTCGCCATCCCTGGAGATGTTGAAGAAAAGCCTGGATGAGGCACTTAGTGCCATGGTCCAGTTGATTGTTTAGGGCTGGGTGCTAGGTTGGACTGGATGATCTTGGAGGTCTCTTTCAAGCTGGTTGATTCAATTTGATTAGATTCTGTTCTGTTCAGGAATAGCAGGCACACTGTTAGATGCTGAAGTAAGGATGTCTTTCTTGCCAAAGGATGGATAATTTGCACAGTGGTTAAGGCTGTTTGAATTTGAGGATATTCTCTAAAAAGGGTAAATATGGTGAGAAATGAAGCTTTCCTTTTGGAGTACAAAGAAAGAGAAACTATTTGTAAGTTCAGATTAAATGTTATGAGTGGCTTTGCCTGGAAAGAAAATAAAAGGAATAAAAGCAGATTTTGAATGTGCACAGTATATATTTTAACATTTTCTAAATGAATTTTGCCTTTTAAAAATTGTTTACTTGTATTAAAAACTAAATTCCCTGAACATTTATTTTTGAAGAATTGTTTTCTATCTAAAGACCACTCATACAAAAAAATTGGAAAAACAACAGATTCAACTCACATGGAAGCAAAGTGCAGTATTTAATTTGATATCAGGTGCAACATTATGGGTCTACTTGAAATTATTTTGCAATGAACTTTCCCAGAAATGAATCCCTGAATATCTTACACCAGTTTGGCTTTACCATTGTTCCCCAGTTGTATTCTAGCTTAAAACATGTAACATCTCATACAGACCCATCTTTACTTTGGGTTTTCCTTTTTAAATATGGCAAGCCTTGCTTGTCCTCTCCAAACATGTATACAGTGCTACCATTGAAAATTACAGCTTTTACTGACAAATATCTCATTAGAAAGCAAGAGATATGTATTATAACTTTGTTTGTTGCACCATACTGCCGGGGGAAGTATAGGCTGGATGTTAGGAGGAAGTTCTTGCCAGAGAGAGTGATTGGCATTGGAATGGGCTGCCCAGGGAGGTGGTGGAGTCACAGTCCCTGGGGGTGTTCAGGAAAAGACTGGATGAGGCACTTGGTGCCGTGGTCTAGTTGACTGGCTAGGGCTGGGTGCTAGGTTGGTCTGGATGATCTTGGAGGTCTCTTCCAACCTGGTTGATTCTATTCTATTCTATTACTTCCTCGGTAGAGGAAAATGGAATCCATTTACACAAGTTTGTCCATAGACAAAGAGTGGCTAATGTTGTGTTTCTCCTGCATGGGTATAAAGGAGGTATTGTTTCAGAACTAGACCTAAACTCTACATTTGTGTGTTGAGAGGTACAAGATGATATCCAGCCAGTCTCTCCCTTTTGCAACATTCCTCTGCTCCTACCACTCTCAAACTAGATGGCAGAAAAAGCAACTCATAAGCAGACTGCTACTCTATAGCAGGCATCTACTGATGGGCTCTGACATTTAACTGATCATGAGAGGAAGATATCATTGTGTAGCTGTGAATAATTGTAAAGAATCTTTCCTGAACACTAAATCCCTTTAATAAGAATTCAAGAATTCTCCCACAGTGAGAGAAGAAAAAAGAAAAACAAATTCTTCTCTCTCACCAGAAAAATAGTACACAGTGGCTATTGGTGACCAGCATTTCTCCATTCTTCCAAACTATTGTTTCTTTTTATTCTCACTTCTGGAACCTCTCAATAAAACACCTTACAAAACTTCTAATAAATAAGACCTGATTCAGGACCCATCCTCACTGCACTTCTACCCTAGCCAACACAATTACAACAAGAGAGAGATTTGGCTGGTGGCAACAATCAAATATCTTTAAGAATTCATCTTGCACAGCACAGAGTAAGTTATTGCAGTCATAAGCTTCAGCTGCATTAGTATCCAGCACTCCTGGAAGATATCTCCTTCTGTTTTATCAGACTAGCAAGCTACCAATGAAGATGAATTCTTTTGCTAGGTATCATCCTGGACTGAAAAAGAATTCAGTAAGTAAGGATGACATTTGTCTTCCAATCAGAAAACCAATAAGCACACAACCAGAGGAGACAGGAAAGGGGGAAATAAACATAAACTTTACTATAAGAGATTTTCTAACCTGCAATATTTATATACAAATAGCAAGGAATGCCACATGCAGTACTCTCAGGTTTGGGAAATGTATCAAAGTACAGCAAATTGGACTGAGTCCTGAGTTTCCATTTACTTTATCTACCCAGACATATCAATTCTTTTTACTCCAGGCTGATAAAGTAGAACTGCAGCAGACAAATGAGCTGACATAATGTATTGTCACAAAGAAATGTTGGATTAAAAAAAACAACAAGCAAAAAAGCCAACAAACAACCATGACTTTGATCGCCTCTGAGGCTCCTATTTTACTCAACCCAAATTAGTTGTTTATTCATTCTTTAGGGAATGTTCAATATTACTGGGAGGTTAGCAGAGAGAAAAGGAGAGTGCTGGTGAAAGGAATTCAGTGCCAGATTCTTTTCAGCTTTTAAATGGCAAAGTGGAAGACATAGGAGCTTGGAGCTGGTCCTTTGTATCGTAAATATGAAAGAGTTGCTGGATTCAGTGTCAGAGTCAGCAGCATGGACAGAGGAATCGAGTGCACCCTCAGCAAGTTTGCAGATGACACCAAGCTGTGTGGCACAGTTGACTTGCTGGAGGGCAGGGATCCATCCAGAGGGACCTGGACAGGCTGAAGAGATGGGCCCAGGCCAACCTCATGACATTCAACAAGAGCAAGTGTAAGGTCCTGCACCTGGGTTGGTGCAATCCCAGGCACAGATACAGGCTGGGTGGTGAATGGCTGAGAGCAGCCCTGAGGAGAAGGACCTGGAGGTCTGGGTTGANTGAGGACAGGCTACAAGAGTTGGAGTTCTTCAGCCTGCAGAAGAGAAGGCTTCGAGGAGACCTTATAGTGGCCTTCTAGTATCTGAAGGGAGCCTACAGGAAGGCTGGGGAGGGACTATTGACAAGGTCTGGTAATGTCAGGACGAGGGGGAATGGGTTTAAACTGGCAGAGGGGAGATTCAAAACAAATGTTAGGAAAGGTTCTTTACAGTGAGGGTGGTGAGACACTGAAACAGGTTGCCCAGGGAGGTTGTGGATGCTCCTTCCCTGGATGTGTTCAAAGCCAGGTTGGATGAGGCCTTGAGGTACCTATTCTAGTGGGAGGTGTCCCAGCCTATGGAAGAGGGTTGGAACTAGATCATCTTTGAGGTCCCTTCCAACCTAATCCATTCTATGATTCTATAGTTCAAAGGGAATGGGATCCACTGTTACTGTTTACAAGTTTTATTCCTTGAATTCAGTGGTGTCTCACATGATGCCTATTTAAGTAACATTAAATACAAAAGTCTGATTTGAATTATAAAACAGAAGTGTGAGAGATGAGCCAGATGAAAAGTAGAAGCTCTGGGATTTGCTGCAAGCATTAAGGGAGGGACCAATGCAGGCACAGAAATGGGAGTATAAAATTATAAGCCAATTATAGATTTTATTATTGCTTCTGATCTTCTCAGAAATTGTTGTGTGTTTATTCCTGTTGGTTTGGGCTTTGTTTTGTTTTGTTTCTTTTTGTTGTTTTGTTTTTTTGAAAATGTCATTTGACCCATTTTACTTACAAGGAACAGAGTCCCATAGTGGCAACATGGGTCAGGGGCAACTAACTTTAAGATGGCTGCACAGAATGAATGGCAGGATCATTTTTTTTAGAATAGAATAGAATCAATCAGGTTGGAAGAGACCTCCAAGATCATCCAGTCCAACTTAGCACCCAGCCCTATCCAGTCAACTAGACCATGGTACTAAATGCCCCATCCAGGCTTTTCCTGAACACCCCCAGGGACGATGACTCCACCACCTCCCTGGGCAGCCCATTCCAATGTCAATCACTCTCTCTGTCAAGAACTTCCTCCCAACATCCAGCCTAGACCTCCCCCCTGCACAACTTGAGACTGTGTCTCCTTGTTCTATTGCTGGTTGCCTGGCAGAAGAGACCAACCCCTACCTGGCTACAGCCTCCCTTCAGGTAGTTGTAGACAGCAATGAGGTCTGCCCTGAGCCTCCTCTTCTCCAGGCTAAACGCCCCCAGATCCCTCAGCCTCTTCTCATGGGACTGTGTTCCAGGTCCCTCACCAGCTTTGCTGCTCTTCTCTGGACACGTTCCAGTATCTCAACATCTCTCTTGAATTGAGGAGCCCAGAACTGGACACAGGACTCAAGGTGTGGCCTGACCAGTGTTGAGTACAGGGGCAGAATAACCTCCCTTGTCCTACTGGCCACACTGTTCCTGATCCTAGCCAGGATGCCATTGGCCCTCTTGGCCACCTGGGCACACTGCTGGCGCATCTTCAGCCTACTATCCACCAGTACCCCCAGGTCCCTTTCTTCCTGGCTGCTCTCCAGCCACTCTGTCCCCAGCCTGTAGTGCTGCTTGGGTTTGTTGTGACCAAAGTGCAGAACCCTGCACTTGGCCACGTTAAATCTCACCCCTTTGGCCTCTGCCCACCCATCCAGCCTGTCCAGGTCCCTTTGCAGGGCTTTGCTATCTTCCAACAGAAGGATTTTCTATCCTTAAGTCTCATATACCACATATATAGATAGTAAAATCTGGTAGATTTCTACTGAGATTAGGAGTTTAGAAAAAGGAGATACCATTCATTTGTCAGGTCTTCCACAAGTCAAATATAAAGTAGCTAGCAGGTGAATGAGAAATGCAAGACACAAGAATTGTGAATGGTTTTTTCCCCCAAATGTAACATGGTTAACATCAGCAGAGGTTTTGTTCAAGGAAAGGTTATTGGATTTGACAGCAGCCATTTAAATCAGTCATCTACAGCCTCTGCTTTAAAGTGGCAATATAGCCAAATACTCTGCTATAAACTATATCATTTAGCTTAGTAGTCAATGCAGAAATCTTCCTGCAAAGTTCTGGTCTGGTCTCAGATACTGGTTCTCATGTATACTTCAGAATTTCTTCCTTCATCTTGAAGCTTTAATGGATCTTTTGGAAGATCTGCTGTTGAGAAGCAAAGGCTGCAGACTGTAAAACAGAGAGTGGTATGTTCTTTAAGCATTTCCAGTATCTGAAGGAGCCTACAGGAAGGCTGGGGAGGGACAATTTACAAGATCTAGTAATGTCAGGATGAGGGGGAATGGGTTTAAGCTGGAAGAGGGGAGATTCAGACTGGATATTAGGAGGAAGTTCTTTACAGTGAGGGTGGTAAGACACTGGCACAGGTTGCCCAGGGAGGTTGTGGGTGCTTACTCCCTGGAGACAATTAAGGCCAGGCTGGATGAGGCCTTGAGCAGCCTGCTCTAGTGGGAGGTGTCCCTGCCTGTGGCAGGGGGTTGGAGCTGGATGATCCTTGAGGTCCCTTCCAACCTAAACCATTCGATGATTCTATGATTCATATTAGTGAACAATGCATTGAAAGACATTTTAAAGCAGAGTCAGATTCCCATATTTATATGTAGCTCACCAGTGTTTATGTAGGTGCTTCTCCAGGCTGTTGTCTATTACATAGAATTGCTCAGAGGAAGTTTAGTTCTCTTGGCTCACTGAATGCAATTAACAAATAACAAAAAAAGAACAAGAGGTTTTATTTCAGCTCTGGTCATCCAGCACAATGCTGGGAAATACTCCTTCCTCAAACTCAATGACTACAGCTGCCTTTTTTGTTTTTATTTATTAAAGCAATCAGAAATCCCAGATTTTTTTGGGAGGATTGGGAATGGCTTCACCTGGAGTAAGGAATCTGAAACCAGATGTGATGGTTTGGGTGTTACCCATCCCCCCACCACACACATACACACACTATAAGTAAAATCACCTAGACTAGACTCAGCCACTGGAAATTGAATGAAGCTTTATACTTACAACTTAGCACAATATGCGAGCAGATATTTACAATATATCACAGTCTCACAGTCTCACAGTATTACCAAGGCTGGAAGAGACCTCACAGATCATCAAGTCCAACCCTTTACCACAGAGCTCAAGGCTAGACCATGGCACCAAGTGCCACGTCCAATCCTGCCTTCAACAGCTCCAGGGATGGCGACTCCACCACCTCCCTGGGCAGCCCATTCCAGTAGCCAATGACTCTCTCAGTGAAGAACTTTCTCCTCACCTCAAGCCTCAATTTCCCCTGGAGTAGCTTGAGGCTGTGTCCTCTTGTTCTGGTGCTGGCTGCCTGAGAGAAGAGAGCAACCTCCTCCTGGCTACAACCACCCCTCAGGTAGTTGTAGACAGCAATAAGGTCTCCCCTGAGCCTCCTCTTCTCCAGGCTAAACAATCCCAGCTCCCTCAGCCTCTCCTCGTAGGGCTGTGCTCGAGGCCTCTCACCAGCCTCGTTGCCCTTCTCTGGACACGTTCAAGCATCTCAATGTCCCTCTTAAACTGGGGGGCCCAGAACTGGACACAGTACTCAAGGTGTGGTCTAACCAGTGCAGAGTACAGGGGCAGAATGACCTCCCTGCTCCTGCTGGCCACACCATTCCTGATGCAGGCCAGGATGCCACTGGCTCTCTTGGCCCCCTGGGCACACTGCTGGCTCATGTTCAGGCGGGTATCGATCAGCACCCCCAGCCCTTTTCTGTTTGGCTGCTCTCCAGCCACTCCAACCCCAGCAGCTATAGAAAGAAATAGACAAGTTAAAAAGTAATACAGAAACACAACAGCCCTCCCAGAAACCAGGGTCCCCAGGAGTGGCTCTCAACCACTCTTCCAACTTCTTCCTACCCCTCTACCTTACCCTAAACTTTGCCTTACATTCAAGGTGATTTTGGAGGGTCGGCCAGGGGTGTTAGGAAGGAGAAGGATTAGTCAGGCAGCAAGTTAGGTTAGAGAGAGAAGTGCAGCCCAAAAATCCAGAGAGAGAGAGACTCTGTTATCTATGTTTGTGTTCTTGTTCTTGTACATCTCAGCAAGCCTACGAGTGAAGTAGACATCACCGTTGTTTCTTTTTTACAGCCCATAGTCTAATTCTTCTCACCAAAATATCCCAGCTAGGCTCAAACTAGCACACCAGGTAAGGCAGGTACTCCTTTAGAGTTATTGAAGGGAATGATGATTCAGCCTGCACTAGTACACAGTAATATTGACAGATAATATAGCAGAGGCAGAATGGTCTGAGGTACCTCCTTGAGGTACCATTTATTTTCATTGTTGAAGGAATTGGTTTGGGAAAAAGAATTGCATCAGTAAAGCCCTGCATTTTCTCAAAACAAGAGAAGAGCTTTTGTGGTTTATCAGCTGACATTCAGTCATGCAGGGTTTTCACATGAGTCTGGGACACTCATCAGAAGCAGAGGCTTGAAGAAATACACCAAACACCATCAAATGTGTGATAAAATCTCGAGTTGGTGAACCTGCTAGCTGCACAACAAATTACCCATTGCCAGCTGTCCACTGCTAGTGAAGGGCTGCCAAATAATCCTTCTATGGAAATAAAAGTTTCAAACCATCTCAGAGAACAAACATCCTCCAAACAATCTTCGTGGACAGATAACTTACAAACAAAGCAGTCTGTGTTGTCCAGTGGATTAATCGCTACAAGTACCTGCTGTGTCCTCATCGCAGTTTTGATTTTGTAGTCTTAAGGAAAACAAAGCTTTCATTGCCAGCAGTGATGCCTGAGATGGTGTGTTTGATTGTGTAAGGAGCGAAGGATTATTCCCAGAGATGCTGGTTTGCACATATGTGGTGGATCATGGATGCCTCTTAAAGTTAGTTGGGTAATAAACGTGTGACGTGCTTCTCAATCTGACAAATCCAGGTATGGCATGAAGTAATGAACTGCAACAAGAAAGCAAGCTACTTTTTTTCTTCACAAACCAGCATTCCTCACTGTACTATTGCAAGAGTACATGCTCTCAGATGTAGACAGACAGGACTACTGATTGTGCACTGACAGGAGACTAAAAGGTAGATGGTTACAGTATTGTTTGGGCTGCAATATTTTGGTGGGAAAAATCTCACTGGAACTAACCAGAAAATGGAAGCTATGCATTGCTGAAGCTTGGCTTGGATACCTGAGTGACAGCCACTGAAGAATCATGAACTCTAATGGAGCTGGTGCTTCCAATTGTAAAAACTCTCTCAAGCAAAGGAATCACAGAATCATAGAATCATAGAATGGTTTAGGTTGGAAGGGACCTCAAGGATCATCCAGCTCCAACCCCCTGCCATAGGCAGGGACACCTCCCACTAGAGCAGGCTGCTCAAGGCCTCATCCAGCCTGGCCTTAAACACCTCCAGGGAGGAAGCATCCACAACCTCCCTGGGCAACCCGTGCCAGTGTCTTACCACCCTCACTGTAAAGAACTTCCAGCTTAAACCCATTCCCCCTCGTCCTGACATTACTAGACTTTGTAAATAGTCCTTCCCCAGCCTTCCTGTAGGCTCTCTTCAGATACTGGAAAGCCACTATAAGGTCTCCTCGAAGCCTTCTGAATCAAGGCAAAATCTCTTCTTCCATGTAAAAGCAAAACAAAAAAAAAGGAAGTCAACATGTCTACTTGGACTGTATGTGGGAATACTGACATGTTTATTATGTTGAGCATCAACTACTCCATTCATCTTCACTGCTCTTTGTTACCCATGTATTTATGAATATTGCGAAGCCTGGTGACGAAGATTGAATTTGTTCCCCTAAGGTTTCAATGCCTGTGTTATGAGAGTGAACTCTGACATCCATTGGGCACAACAAAGATGACCAGTACTTAAGGAAGTACTTGCTTTTGAAATTAGTGGTGTGAATAGCACTGGCACAAAGACTGTATATATATGTGTGGGTATATCATAGAATCATGGAGTCAATCAGGTTGGAAGAGACCTCCAAGATCATCCAGTCCAAACTATCACCCAGCCCTGTCCAATCAACTAGACCATGGCACTAAGTGCTCCATCCAGGCTTTTCTCAAACACCTCCAGGGACAGTGACTCCACCACCTCCCTGAGTAGCCCAGTTCAATGCCAAGCACTCTCACTACCAACAACTTCCTCCTAACATCAAACCTATATCTCCCCTGGCATAACTTGAGACTGTGTCCCCTTGTTAATTAGAATAGAATATAATCAATCAGGTTGGAAGAGACCTCCAAGATCATCCAGCCCTATCCAGTTGACCAGACCATAACACTAAGTGCCTCATCCAGTCTTTTCCTGAACACCCCCAGGTACAGTGACTCCACCACCTCCCTGGGCAGCCCATTCCAATGCCAATCACTCTCTCTGTGAAGAACTTCCTCCTGACATCCAGCTTGTTCTATTGCTGGTTGCCTGAGAGAAGAAATCAACCCCCACCTGGCCACGGCCATGGGGTCAGCCCTGAGCCTCCTCTTCTCTAGGCTAAACATCCCTAGCTCCCTCAGCCTCTCCTCACAGGCCTTGTGTTCCAGCACCTCACCAGCTTTGTCACTCTTCTCTGGACACCTATATTTAAATTTAAAATATTATACTTGATGTTTATTCTTGGATAGGAATATCAGAAACTTTCCATACAGCACTTTCATTGTTTTGCAGTTCATAGTATCCCATTTCTCTATGGCAATTCTTCTAAATCTTTTGTTTTATCAGAGAAAGTAAGAGAACAAAATGCTGGGTTCATGTTGTTAATTTTTCCAGTTTTTGCTATAGAAGAGAAGCCAATAGCTTCATTTCTCCAATTAAGGCAAACTCTTCGAATAGTAGAATATTTTGAGCTGCGTGTTTCACCACCTCTCATTTTTAATTAACAGCATTCCTCCCAAGACATGAATAATCATTGCTAGTGAAACTTGCCATAAGATAAACTACAGGAAACATCGACATCTTGTGGAGAAAAAAAAATACTTTTTCCAATTGACGTTTATATCAATTACTGAGGACAGACAACTTTAGTCAAGAATTGAGTAGATCTACAGAATCCAGAAAATACATCATTCCACACATGCATGGAATCATCTATAAGTTGAGGCTGTAAGTTGCATAGAATCAAAGAATCAACCAGGTTGGAATAGACCTCCAAGATCATCCACTCCAACCTAGCACCCAGCCCTATTCAGTCAACTAGACCATGGCATTAAGTGCCTCATCCAGGCTTTTCTTGAACACTTCCAGGGACAGCGACTCCACCACCCCCCTGGGCAGCCCATTCCAATGCCAATCACTCTCTCTGGCAAGAACTTCCTCCTAACATCCAGCCTATACTTCCCCTGGCACAACTTGAGACTGTGCCCTTGTTCTGTTGTAGTGTATATGCATATAGAAATATGCATGTATACATGTATAAACATATATACACAAACACACAGTGAGAGGAAAAACAGTGCTTCTAATATTAGTTTTTTTTCTGAGTTGTTGGGGTTTTTTCTTTAAAAAAACCCACAGTTTTCACTGCAATTTGCGATTATGTTTCTGCTAAGTTCATGAAACAGTGAATAGTCTCTGCAGTTCTCAGTAGTTCTAAATCCAAAATTCCTGTGTCTTTTATTGTTTTGTTTGTGTGGGGTTTTTTTTGTTTGATTGGTTTCGTTTTCTTTTCCTTTTTTTTTTTTCCCTTTATTACTCTTTTTTCCCCCCTCTAACCAAAAGATATTTCTTCACTCCTCAGAAAGTGTGTTAAATGACATAGCCTTGAGCAAAACTGCGTAAAGCATCTGCTAAAGAGGTTACAAAAATGCGCTAGCTGTTAAAAAGTGATGCTAAACGTGTGGTTTACCGTGTATTCATTATTTCTCTCCAAATAGTCTACTTCAGTCATTAAATACATATGCAGCAGCTCGCTGTTGGGAAAGAGGTGGCATGGAACAGCAGCGCCACCTACTGGCCACAATCATCTCTCAACAGCGAAAATTTACTTAGAATCTCATAGAATCATAGTATCATAGAATCAGTCAGAGTTGGAAGGGACCACAAGGACCAGCTAGTTCCAACCCTACCCTAGAGCAGGCTGGCCACAGCCTCCTCCAACCTGTCCTTAAACATCTCCAGGGACAGGGCCTCAAACACCTCCCTGGGCAACTCATTGCAGGCTCTCACCACTCCCATGCTGAACAACTTCCTCCTCATGTCCAGTCTCCACCAGTCTGACTGAATCTGCACCTATCTGTTTTAGATACCATGCCTTTCTGCTGACAAATGTATAAAGAGGAAAACCCTCCACCTTTCCACCTCTGGTGCCTAGAGAAGCTTATCGCAGGCATGTTCTGGTGATGCAGGAAATAAGGCTGAGTTTGTTATATATATCATAGAATCATAGAATCATAGAATGGTTTAGGTTGGAAGGGACCTCAAGGATCATCCAGCTCCAACCCCCTGCCACAGGCAGGGACACCTCCCACTAGAGCAGCTCGCCCAAGGCCTCATCCAGCCTGACCTTAAACACCTCCAGGGAGGAAGCATCCACAACCTCCCTGGGCAACCC
>WAAF01003269.1:0-11241 GCA_013400475.1 Tricholaema leucomelas | reverse complement strand
AGTATCATCAGGGTTGGAAGAGACCTCACAGATCATCAAGCCCAACCCTTCACCACAGAGCTCAAGGCTAGACCATGGCACCAAGTACCACGTCCAATCTTGCCTTGAACAGCTCCAGGGACGGCGACTCCACCACCTCCCTGGGCAGCCCATTCCAGTGGCCAATGACTCTCTCAGTGAAGAACTTTCTCCTCACCTCGAGCCTAAACTTCCCCTGGCGCAGCCTGAGGCTGTGTCCTCTCGTTCTGGCGCTGGCCACCTGAGAGAAGACAGCAACCTTCCCCTGGCCACAACCACTCCTCAAGTAGTTGTAGACAGCAATAAGGTCACCCCTGAGCCTCCTCTTCTCCAGGCTAAACAACCCTAGCTCCCTCAGCCTCTGCCCACCCATTCAGCCTGTTCAGGTCCCTCTTCAGGGCTCTCCTATTATTAGTAACTAACAGTTGATTCGTGTACAGAATTGGGAAAACACAGCTGCTCCTCAGTGTGAGAGGAAACTGAGCACAGAGAGGTGCAACATCTTTAGTGTTCCCTTAATGGTGGCTATTTTAAGAACAGATATTTGTCGCAGAGGGGTGTTGTGCTGCCTACACCGATTTTGGTGGAGGGGAGAAATTAATTGGTGCGAGATAATATTCTATAAAAATATATAATTTATTAACTTCAATATTCTGAACTCTTGCCATCCCCAACCACTGAATTTAATATTTGTTCTTACACGATTTTTAAAGGCATTATGGGAATATCTCAGACAGTAACTTGTTAGTAACTAGCATATATTCAATCTATTAAACAGAGAGAGGACTTTCCCCACAGCTTAATGCCGCTTGCAGTCAATATGCTACATGTCCAGTAACGTGTGCTGAGAGCTCTTTCTGCTCTATGGCAATAGAAATTACAGAGGCATTTAAGCATTTACTTACAAATTGTGATCAATTATCAATCACCCTCTGGGGATACGTCTCAGCCTATATAGAGTGTCCAAATTTCAGGGGAGATTTGCTCATGGACCTTGAGGCTGGAATCCTCCCGGCTTGAGGGGAAAGGACAGTCTTTGACCTTGTGCTGCTGGCTTCTTCTGAATGCTCTGTCCAGGGATACTTAGGCAGGATCTCAGGTGCAGAGGGAGTATGGTGCCATGCAGTCTGACCGTGGTCTCATGCTGGCTAGCAGGTTGATCACGTGCAGAAAAGTTGGTCTGCTTCCTAGTAACTCAGTGACAGTGGCGCACACCAGGCAGTGACAAGGCAGTAATAAGGGGGGCAGCGTGCGATAGTGGACATGGCTGCACAGGAGTCTGAGGTCTGTATATGCAGGTTTAAGCATAATAATAACTACAGGCAATATGGGGGAGCAAGGTATTTTAAAACTCAAACTTAGAAGACTGGAAGCTGCCAATATGATGCCCATCCACAAGAAGGGTCGAAAGGAGGAGCCAGAAAACTACAGAGCTGTCAGCCTGACCTCAGTGCCAGGCAAGGTCATGGAAAAGGTCATCTTGAGTGCCATCACAAAGCACCTACAGGATGGCCAAGGGATCAGGCCCAGTCAGCATGGGTTTAGGAAGGGCAGGTCCTGTCTCACCAACCTGATCTCCTTTTATGATCAGGTTACTGCCTGGTGAATGTGGGGCAGGCTGTGGATGTAGTCTATCTGGAATTCAGCAAAGCCTTTGTCACTGTCTGCCACAACAAGCTCCTGGCCAAGCTGGCAGCTCATGGCTTGGACAGATTCAATCCGATATGGGTCAAGAACTGTCTGGAAGGCCAGGCCTAGAGAGTAGTAGTGAATGGTGCCACATCCAGTTGGCAGCNNNNCCCCTGTACTCAACACTGGTCAGGCCACACCTTGAGTGCTGTGTCCAGTTCTGGGCTCTTCAATTCAAGAGAGATGTTGAGGTGCTGGAAGGTGTCCAGAGAAGGGCAACAGGGCTGGTGAGGGGTCTGGAACCCAAACCCTATGAGTAGAGGCTGAGGGAGCTGGGGTTGTTTAGCCTGGAGAAGAGGAGGCTCAGGGCAGACCTCATTGCTGTCTACAACTACCTGAAGGGAGGCTGTAGCCGGGTGGGGCTTGGTCTCTTCTCCCAGACAACCAACAACAGAACAAGGGGACACAGCCTCAAGTTGTGCTGGAGGAGATACAGGCTGGAAGTTAGGAGAAAGTTCTTGCCAGAGAGAGTGATTGGCATTGGAATGGGCTGCCCAGGGAGGTGGTGGAGTCACCGTCCCTGGAGGTGTTCAAAAAAAGCCTGGATGAGGCACTTAGTGCCACGGTCTGGTTGACTGGCTAGGGCTGGGTGCTAGGTTGGCCTGGATGATCTTGGAGGTCTCTTCCAATCTGATTGATTCTACGATTCTTATGTGGTAAATAAATGGCATCAGATCCCTTTCTGTAAGAAATATCCTTTTACTTATAAAATGTGGTGTGTGAAACATCATAATGTCCAGGACATCTTCTGAATCTGTGGCATCACCTGTAGCCTGAATGTTTAATTATTAGATTCTAGAGAAACACTATGAGTACTAAATCCACTGAAAAATTAGCAAGTGTAGAAGCAGAGACACTCCCTGTAACAATATCTTTGTGAGAAGAAGCTCTTTGCAGTGAGGGTGGTGAGACACTGGCACAGCTTGCCCAGGGAGGTTGTGGCTGCTCCTTCCCTGGAGGTGTTCATGGCCAGGTAGGATGAGGTCTTGAGTGACCTGTTCTAGTGGGAGGTGTCCCTGCCTATGGCAGAGGGTTGGAACTGGATGATCTCTCAGGTCTCTTCCAACCTAAACCATTCTGTGATACCTGTGGAACCACGGCAAGGTTAGGGCAAGTGTTATTACAAGATAAAGTGGCAAAAACTTGCAGCAGTTTTTCTGTGAAATATATGGGAAAGAATACACCAAAACTCCATTTACAGAAGAAATAATGGAAATAATTTGGTTGCAGACCACATAGTAATGACTTTCATCTGGAGAGCACAAAACAAATGATCTAGGTAAATCATCATAACAGCTAAATGTAGAGCTGTTAGAGACTGACAGTTCATATGGTTGTTATGATTAGTAGTGATATATGGTACATGAAGGAAGAGATGTTTCATATTTCTCTGCCCGATGCAAAGATAATTCAGGTGAATTAGAATCATAGAATCAGTCAGGGTTGGAAGGGACCACAAGGATCATCCAGTTTGAACCCCCCTGCCATGGCCAGGGACACCCTACCCTAGAGCAGGCTGCCCACAGCCTCATCCAGCCTGGCCTTAAACACTTCCAGCAATGGGGCCTCAACCACCTCCCTGGGCAGCCCATTCCAGGCTCTCACCACTCTCATGCTCAACAACTTCCTCCTCACGTCCAGTTTGAATCTCTCCACCTCCAGCTTTGCTCCATACCCCCTAGTCCTGTCACTACTTGAATTGTCAATGCTGTGTTAGCTGCTCTATTAAATGACTTTAATTTTCTTGGAAAACACCCCAAAAAAACATTCCCTATGGTTTCACATGGCCTCTTTCCTGATGTATGTGTTTTTGGTTTTCTGTCTCAGATTTTCAACCTGCTTAATTTCTTGTTAGTTTGACAGTTCAAATGTCCTTCAGATATGCTGAGATGGTTTTAAAAATTAAAACAGGATCTTGAATTTGCTCTGTTCTTGCCTTCTCACTGTTGCATTTGTTTATTGTGATTTGAGTTGATTCTTCAGTGTTAAGAATTTGAATACTCCATTTTGACAAGCTGGTAGCTTATATATTGTTTTCTATCATGCTTTGAAACAATATCCCAGGCTCAAAACCAGCTTGGTGCAGTCACATGGTGAATTACAGAACCACAGAATGTCAGGGGCTGGAAGGGACCTTGAGAGCTCATCCAGTTCAACCCCCCTGCCAGAGCAGGATCACCTGTACCAGATCACACAGGAAAGCATCCAGGCAGGTTTTGAGTATCTCTAAAGAGACTCCACAACCCCCCTGGGAAGCCTGTTCCAGTCTCTGACGCCCTCACAGGGAAAAAAATTTGTTCTCATGTTTACATGAAACTTCCTATGCCTCAGCTTCCACTCCTTGCCCCTTGTCCTGTCATCAGACATCACCCAGCAGCTCCATCCCCCTGACATTCACCCTTTACATATTTATAAACATGAATGAGGTCTCCCTTAAGTTTCCTCCTCTTCTCCAAGCAACACAGCCCCAGCTCCCTCAGGCTCTTCTCATAAGAGAGATGTTCCATTCCCTTCGTCTTTGTGGCTCTGTGCTGGACTCTCTCAAGTGTGTGACAGCTTTGCAGCCCAAGACATTTAATGTGTGACTTTCTGGTTTAAGATGTCTGAGGGAACCTCAGAACTGTCTTGCAGGAAATTAAAGCAGGGGTGTTACTGCACAACAAAAAAATGAGCTCACACATTGTACATCCTGTGCTAGTTTGAGCCTAGCTGGGATGTTTTGGTGAGAAGAATTAGATTATAGGCTGAGAGATGAAAACAATGGTGTTGTCTACTTCACTCACAGCCTTGCTGAGATGTGTAGAAAGGAAAAGCAAAACATTAGATAAAGTCACTTCTCTTGGGCACTTTGCTCTGGGCTGTTCTCTCAGCTCTTTGCCTGCTGGGGAGCTGGGGCTGCTGGCTGAACTCCATCTTGCTTTCTAACCTCACCCTTCATTTGCTTTGCTGATGCACCTTTGCTTCTTAATCCCCTTGGCCAAACCTCCATTCTTCCTTGGGACTGGGGTAAGGTTGAGAGGGGTAGGGGGAAGGTGATGGGGTGGTTGAGAGCCCCTCCTGGGGACTCAGGTTTCTGGGAGGAGAGTTGTGTCTGTATTACCTTTTTACCATGTATATTTCTGTCTATAACTGTATATACTGTAAATATCTGCTTGTAAATTGTGCCAGCTGTAAATATAAGCTTCATTCAAATTTCCAGAGCTGACTGAGTCTAGTCTGGGTGATTTCTAAAGTGTGGGGGGCGGGAAACACCCCAAACCATCACACACCCATAGGCTGTTGGATTAGGGAACATGGTAGCTTTGAGAGTCCAAAAGCTACTGAATCACAGAATGGCCTGGAAGGGATCTAGAAAGCTCATTCAGTCCAACCCCCACTGCCACAGCAGGATCATCCAGACCAAATCACACAGGAACACATCCAGGATGGTTTTGAGTATCTCCAGAGAGGGACACTCCACAACTTCCCTGGGCAGCCTGTTCAAGGGTTCTGTCACCCTCACAGGGGAAAAAAATCCTCCTCATGTTTAAATGAAATTTCTTATGCCTCAAATATGCCCAGAGTGAGTTGAAAGTATGTGGATTTGTGTAAAAGGAGCCAATCTCACAGTCTTCATGCAGTTTTGCAAGCAGTCCTTAGGGTGAGCTGCTATTATAGAATCATAGAATCGACCAGGTTGGAAGAGACCACTGAGATCATCCAATCCAACCTAGCACCCAGCCCTAGCCTGTCAACTAGACCATGGCACTAAGTGCCTCATCCAGGCTTTTCTTGAATACCCCCAGGGACAGTGACTCCACCACCTCCCTGGGCAGCCCATTCCAATGGCAAATCACTCTCTCTGTGAAGAACTTCCTCCTAATATCTAGCTTAGACCTCCCCAGGAACACTGTGAGACTGTATTATAGACCTTTCCAGGTGTTGCTCTGAAAGAAGAAGCTAACAGCTAATCGTTGTGGGCAAGCAAGGGTTAAGTTTGTTATCACTTCTGATCAACCAGCATCGCTATATATGAAGAGAGTCATGTTGCAGCACAACAGTCATGAAAAAGTACTGAAAAATAGGAAGTGCTCCTTACATTACTCAGCACTGCTTGCTTCACGTGTGAGTACCCTTTTCCCAAGTAGTGTTTTCACATGTCTGAGCTTCCCAAGAACTTTTTCTTCCCCTGGAAGACTTTGAAGTTTGCACTTAATTACCAAAGCATACACTGGTTGTGTCAGAGTAGTAACTTTGCCCTATCTGCCAAATATCTGCTATTGTCATGCATCTCTGCATCAGTTTGGTAATTTAGCTTACATAGAAGTGAAGTGAGTTGGACACTTTCAGGAAATGCTGTCTCTGCAGCTCAAGCACTGAACATGTATGCATTCCCAGAGCTGTCCTAACAGGCTGCAACTCCCAGTGAACATTGGAAATCCCAGCCAGAGCTTTGGTATCTGTTTTATGTGAGCTGAAGCAGTGGCTGATGAGCATGCCTGATGCCTTAGTCTTTGCCTGTGTTGGGTCTTCTCTGTTTATCTTGATGTAATTAACCTAACAGTCCCCATACTAGTTCATTTAGTGTCATGAGAATTGGTATCTTCCTCTTGTGTCAGTTGCAGCTGTCCGTTCCCAATCTGACTGCAGTGCACACAGTGTACTCCTTACAGTGACTCATACACTGAAAAATGCTGTAACCACATGAAAACTGAGAACTGACCTAGAGAAAGCCCACACATGTATCCAGATCTGCCAGTGGCAAATAGTAGTCAACACAGACCTGAAAAACATAGGAAATCAAAAGGTCTCAAAAGGCTGCAAGTACTGGAAATGGGAGCAAGCTAAACCAGATTCATTAAGAATAAATGGCCTGACACATGGCTGCATCCCTCTGCCTGCATCCTTCTGGCTACAAAATATTCTCAAAAGGACGTTGCAATGAGGCTGATGAGGTTAACAAGAGCTTGCACTGCAGTTTCTGTGAACTAGACTCAGACTTGCAACTGATTGCACAAAGTTTCTTTCATCTATTAGATGCTTAAAACTTTGCCTTCTCACTAGCAACAGGAAATAATGTACATCCCAGTGCCCTGTACATCATAGAATCATGGAATCAACCAGGTTGGAAGAGACCTCCAAGATCATCCAGTCCAACCTAGCACCCAGCCCTGTCCAATCAACTAGACCATGACACAAAGTGCCTCATCCAGGCTTTTCTTGAATACCTCCAGGGATGATGACTCCATCACCTCCCTGGGCAGTCCATTCCAATGCCAATCACTCTCTCTGGCAACAACTTCCTCCTATCATCCAGCCTAGACCTCCCCCAGCACAACTTGAGACTGTGTCCCCTTGTTTTTTTTCTGATNACTCAAGGTGTGGCCTGACCAGTGTTGAGTACAGGGGCAGAATAACCTCCCTCCTCCTACTGGCCACACTGATCCTGATACAGGCCAGGATGCCATTGGCCCTCTTGGCCACCTGGGCACACTGCTGGCTCATCTTCAACTACTCTCTACCAGTATCCTCAGGTTCCCTTTTGCCTGGCTGCTCTCCAGCCACTCCGTCCCCAGCCTGTAGTGCTGCTTGGGGTTGTTGTGGCCAAAGTGCAGAACCCTGCAGTTGGCCTTGTTAAATTTCATCCCATTGGCCTCTGCCCACCCATTCAGCCTGTAAAGGTTCCTCTGCAGGTCTCTTTGCCCTCCAGCAGATCCACACCTGCTCCTAGATAGGTGTCTCCAAATACGAATCTCTCAAATTTTATCATCCTTTTTTTTCTGCCTAGGAAGTTCATTGTCATTTGCATGTAACAATAGACATTCCTTTAGAAAATCAGGACTGGCACATTTCTGATTCAAATAGCAAGACAGTCTCCCCACAGTCACACAAACCTGCTTGCAGATTCATACCTTGTGCTTTTTATCTACGGCAGTGTGAAGCCTCATTACAGACTACAGAGGGCAGGTGAGGACTACGAAGCTGTAGATGGACTACGCTCGGTATTCAAGTGCCTGAGACAAGGCCTTTTCTTATGTGGACCTAAGCTAATAAGTCACAAAGGCTGGTGACTTATTAATTTTCAGATGCATTAAGGGGTTCATAATTCAAGATAACAAAAGGGAAATATCAGTGAAAATTGCTCATAGATGGAAGCAAACATCAAATATTAACAATGATATTTATGTAAAAGAAAGACTACTGTTAACGTTTCTCCCTTTCTTTAGTTTTTCTGTCTCCAGAGTTGAGCTTGTGACAAAACTCCTCCAAGTATCAATAATTCAGCTGTTCACTCCTGGCTGATGTATGGCTTGCAGCTTCTCTTGGTCTCACAGAATAGTGTTGTGTATTCTGATGGGTTTCAACAAGGGTAAGTGCCAGGTTCTGCCCTTTGGCCACAACATCCCCATGCAGAACTACGGGCTGGGGGCAGAGTGGCTGGAGAGCAGCCAGGAAGAAAGGGACCTGGGGATACAGGTTGACACCCAGCTGAGCATGTGCCAGCAGTGGCCAAGAAGGCAATGGCATCCTGGACTGGATCAGGAATAGTGTAGCCAGCAGGACTGGCGAAATCCTTCTGCCCCTGGACTCAGTGCTGGTCAGGCCACACCTTGAATACTGTGACCAGTTCTGGGCATCTCACATTAAGAAAGATTTTGATGTGATTGAAGGTGTCCAGAGAAGGGCAGCAAGACTGGTGAGGGGCCTGGAGCACAGCCCTGCGAGAAGAGGCTGAGGGAGCTGGGGGTGTGCAACCTGGAGAAGGGGAGGCTCAGGGCAAACCTTATTGCTCTCTACAACTACATGAAAGGAGGTTGTAGCCAGGTAGGGTTGGTCGCCTTTTCCAGGCAAACAGTGACAGAACAAGAGGACATAGCCTCAAGCTTTGCCTGGGCAGGTTCAGGCTGGCTGTTAGGAAGAAGTTGTTGCCAGAGAGAGTGATTGGCATTGGAATGGGCTCTCTGGGAAGATGGTGGATTCCCCATCCCTGAAGGTGTTTAAGAGGAGAGTGGATAAGGCACATAGTGCCATGGTCTAGTTAATTAGGAGGTGTTAGGTGATAGGTTGGACTCAATGACCTCAAAGATCTTTTCCAACCTGGTTAATTCTGTGGTTCTGTGACTTTGATGGTGCCTTCCTATTGAAGGACTGCACACTGCAGAGATCTACAAACAGAAGCAATTAGAGTACTGACAGGGGAAGCAGGAGTGTGTACATTTACTCTGTTCTTTCTAAATAGCTGGTGACAGTCATTCTGGAACAATTACAAACACTGCATGTGAGGGAACAGTGCAATCAGATGGGGCGTTCAGGTTTCCTACAAGTCTTTAGCAATGTAACATTTGGTTTGATAATTAACTTCTTTGTAGCACAGAGTGGAAAGAAGTACCCCCAGATGTTTAGGCCTTTTAGATAACACAAAGCCTTTGATGTATAAACTAACTAGTGTGGTGGCTGAAACAAAATTCCAAAGGGAAGGAAAAAATAGGTAAAAAAATACACAAAGGACATTTTAATCCAGCATCGGAGATGTTGAGCTACTGGCACATGTCCAAGAGAAGGGTGACGAAGTTGGTGAGAGGCCTGGAGCACAGCCCTGTGAGGAGAGGCTGAGGGAGCTGGGGGTGTGCAGCTTGCAGAAGAGGAGGCTCAGGAGTGGCCTCATTGCTCTCTACAACTACCTGAAGGGAGGTTGTAGCCAGGTGGGGGTTAGTCTATTCTCCCAGGCAGCAAGCAATAGAACAAGGGGATACAGACTCAAGTTGCGCTGCGGGAGGTCCAGGCTACATGATAGGAGGAAGTTGTTGCCAAAGAGAGTGATTGGCACTGGAATGGGCTGCCCAGGGAGTCGCCATCCTTGGAGGTGTTCAAGAAGTGACTGGATCACAGTCTCACAGTATCACCAAGGTTGGAAGAGACCTCACAGATCATCAAGTCCAACCCTTTACCACAGAGCTCAAGGCTAGACCATGGCACCAAGTGCCACGTCCAATCCTGCCTTGAACAGCTCCAGGGACGGCGACTCCACCACCTCCCTGGGCAGCCCATTCCAGTAGCCAATGACTCTCTCAGTGAAGAACTTTCTCCTCACCTCAAGCCTAAATTTCCCCCAGCGCAGCCTGAGGCTGTGTCCTCTTGTTCTGGTGCTGGCTGCCTGAGAGAAGAGAGCAACCTCCTCCTGGCTACAACCACCCCTCAGGTAGTTGTAGACAGCAATAAGGTCACCCCTGAGCCTCCTCTTCTCCAGGCTAAACAATCCCAGCTCCCTCAGCCTTTCCTCATAGGGCTGTGCTCGAGGCCTCTTACCAGCCTCGTTGCACTTGTCTGGAAACATTCAAGCATCTGAATGTCCTTCTTAAATTGAGGGACCCAGAACTGGACATAGTACTCAAGGTGTGGCCTGACCAGTGCAGTGTACAGGGGCAGAATGACCTCCCTGCTCATGGATGAGGCACTTAGTGCCATGGTTGGCTAGACCTGTGTGCTAGATTGGACTGGATGACCTTGCAGGTCTCTTCCAACCTCATTGATTCTATGATTCTATGACCTTTTCTTCTACTGCATGGTGTCTTTTTGACAAAGGCCATAACCAGGACAAATATGCCTGGTTTGGAATATTTATTAAAAATAGTAACTTTCTAAAAAGTTGACCAATTTTGTCAAGGACCATAATGAGGTAAAAGGAAAGGGTTTCATCTGCACTTTGATCTGGTTAAACTAAAAATTAAGTTTGCAGAGTAAATCCTCTGTCCTTGTTCTTTGCCATCCTAGAAAGAGGAAGCAGAGCAAAGAGTAATTATATCTATTCTTTTTATTGCAACTAATTTTGGTTTCAAGATTTTCCAGCTATATAGGTCGTGTGGAACAGTGGCCCAGGTAGGTTGTCTTATAAAGTATTTCCTTTCTTAGATGTTTAATTAGTTCTCAAGCCTGTGATAACGGGAAAATAGGCTCATTTTGTTATGGAAACAGGCAATTAATAACTACTATACAGTGCATGTGTTGATTCATTATCTTTATAAGTCTCCTTCCTAAGGATTATCTTTAAATGTGTGTGGAAGTCAATGTGAGAGATATGGATGTGCTGGAAGGCATCCAGAGAAGGGGCACAAGGATGATCAGAGGGCTGAAGCACTTCTCCTTTGAAGAGACACTGAGGGATCTGGGAGTTGGGAGTTGAGAGACTGTTAAGTCTGGAGAGGAGAAGGCTTCCAGGTGACCTTATTGTGGCCTTTCAGTATCTGAAGAGGGCCTACAAGAAAGCTGGGGAGAGACTTTTTAGGATGTCAGATAGTGATAGGACAGGGGGAATAGAACAAAGCTAGAAATGGGTAGATTCAGGCTGAATGCTAAGAAGTTCTTCAACATGAGGGTGGTATGACCCTGGAACAGTTTGCCCAGGGAGGTGGTGGAAACCTCATCCCTGGAGGTGTTTAAGGGCAGGCTGGATGAGGCTCTAGGAAGCCTGATCTAGTGTGAGGTGTCTCTGCTTATGGCAGGGAGGTTGGAACTAGATCAATTTGAACTTGGAGAGGAGGAGACTAAGGGGTGACC
>WAAF01003267.1:12678-27397 GCA_013400475.1 Tricholaema leucomelas | reverse complement strand
AGAGATGTTGAGGTGCTGGAACGTGTCCAGAGAAGGGCAACAAAGCTGGTGAGGGGCCTGGAACACAAACCCTATGAGGAGAGGCTGAGGGAGCTGGGAGTGTTTAGCCTGGAGAAGAGGAGGCTCAGGGGTGACCTCATTGCTGTCTACAACTACCTGAAGGGAGGTTGTAGCCAGGTGGGGGTTGGTCTCTTCTGCCAGACAACCAGCAATAGAACAAGGGGACACAGCCTCAAGTTGTGCTGAGGGAAGTATGGGCTGGATGTTAGGAGGAAGTTCTTCACTGAGAGAGTGATTGCCATTGGAATGGGCTGCCCAGGGAGGTGGTGGAGTCACCGTCCCTGGGGGTGTTCAGGAAAAGCCTGGATGAGGCACTTAGTGCCATGGTCTGGTTGACTGGATAGGGCTGGGTGCTTGGTTGGACTGGATGATCTTGGAGGTCTCTTCCAACCTGGTTGAGTCTATGATATAACTGGTATAATGTATCAAATTGCTTGCTCCTAAAATGGCAGATTTTGTTAGTTCCAGCTGCTATTGCTATTATTGTTATAATAGTAGTGGCTGTGGTTATTATTATTGTTGATGTTGTGTTATTGTTATGTTCTGCCTAAATACAGCACTGTAGATGATGAGAGCCTGGATTTGTGGTAGAAGAAGATGCTGGAAGAACTGAATCTTTAGAAATTAACCCAAGGGAGGAAATAACACAAAGTACAACAGAACAAAAGAGTCTTTAAAAGCTGTGGTGTAAGAATAGAGAGTCTCTTCACAAAGCTTGTCCAGACTTCTGATATTACTTGTAGCTAATTCCAGTAGACTCCATAGTTTCTCCATGAGCTAGTTTGAGGCCTGTGGTCTGTCTAGTAGCCAACTCTTAGACTCTTAAGGTCTCTCCTGTACCTAGCCTACACCTGTAGATATGCCAGTACTTGAGTCTCATTCATACAGTACCCCTGTGCAGTAACATTTCATTTAAACCATTTAAAATGTCATGGCTTGAATCAGAAATTAAAGGAAATCCATACTGTAGTAAAATGCAGCAAAAAAAGTACCTTCATCCACAGAAATGGAATGAGGTCCACTTGCAGGATTCTGAACATGTAACGTCATGCACCAGGTAGAAGCTGGGAACCAGCTGGCAGAGTAGCAGCCAGGGTGAAAAGGGACTGTGATTTATAATGGATGCCAGGCTGGATAGAAGCCAGCAGTGCACTCTGCTACTATGAAGCAAGCAGTCGTAGGTTGTGCTTCTTTAAGGGGAAGGTAATTGCATCTGTACAGCAGTGCTCTCCAGTGCAGCAGAACTATCAACAAACAAGCAGAGGGACCCTAGGATGATTAGGGAAGTGGAGAGTATGATGCACGGGGAGAAGGTGAGGGAAGGGGTTTTGTTAATAGCCCAAAGAAGAAAAGGGTAGCAGAAGATTGGTTTGTATTCTGCAACTACTTTAAAGGCCAAACTCTTCTAATAGAAGTGTATAGTGGGGGAAAGCAGTCATCAGATATTGCAACAAGGGAGATTTGGATTGGAGATACTATAACTACCTGAGGGGTGGTTGTAGCCAGGAGGAGGTTGCTCTCTTCTCTGTCAGCCAGCACCAGAACAAGAGGACACAGCCTCAAGCTGTGCCAGGGGAAATTTAGGCTTGAGGTGAGGAGAAAGTTCTGCACTGAGAGAGTCATTGGACACTGGAATGGGCTGCCCAGGGAGGTGGTGGAGTCGCTGTCCCTGGAGCTGTTCAAGGCAAGGTTGGACGTGGCACTTGGTGCCATGGTCTAGCCTTGAGCTCTGTGGTGAAGGGTTGGACTTGATGATCTGTGAGGTCTCTTCCAACCTTGGTGATACTGTGGTACTGTGCGACTGTGAAAAAACACTCAGAGTGGTTAAACACTGAGTTAGTTTTATAGCCCCTTTAGCTACAAAGAGAAACAGTGAAATCTCTGTCTCTGTAATTCCAAAAGGCAGCTCTCTCCACTGATAAATTAGGGATGTATCCTCTGTCACTCCTTCCCTGTGGTCAGGAAGTTGATTTTAGATTTTGTTAGAGAAGCAGTACCTCCAGTGGGTGCTAAATTGAGCAGAACATGTTTGGCCTTAGGGCAGTATAGCAATAATTTGATTTGAAGAAATTACTTTTGCTGCCTTTACATTTTATTTGCTGTGCACTACATTTTCTGTGATTTTGTGGTGGTAGTTCCTTACTCTTTGCTGGGATTGCTTCCATGAGAAACAGCATGAGCAGACCAAATTAGCATTATTTTTGCCTATTTGCTTCTGAGAGTGATTCATAAATAATCTTAGAAGCTTTGTATTTTTAATGATTTTGCCCAGAATTTTTTTTAATAGTATTTATGGAGAGTTGGGTTTGGGGTTTTTTTGTGTGTGTGTGTTTGTATGGTTTGGTTTTGGTTTTTTTTTTTCTTTTTCAAATGGGTACTTCTAGTGAAAAAGCCATTTATTGCTGTGCACAAAGAGCAAGGCATGCACATGCAATAAAAAAAAAAAAAAGTCTTATTTTAGATTAAAGAAAACAATAAAATATAAAAAGCAGCTGCTGTCCCTCCAGAGAGGCAATCTTACTGGGGTATTAAAGCTCAAGTACCAAGAAAATGAGCATAATTCATCTCCAAGTTCTATTTGTCAGAGTGGTTGGAGTGTACATTATATTGTTTATTTGTCATGTGTTGCACTTTTTATTTTGCTCTCCACAGAAGTTTGGTTTGGGGTTGGTTTTTTTTTCCTGTTTAGTGTGTCGTGTCCCACAAAAGAGCTTGAACAAATTATGTGAAGATACTGCATTTCCAGTCTCAAAGATCTGTCTCTTCAGGCCACATAACTGCTAAGTTCCGTGTGTTAATTCTTCTTTTCAGTATGTGGTTTGCAAGAAATTGTCACTGCCATTTTTATTGCTGGATACTGTCTCTGTATCTTCATAAAATTTAGCTCTTTGTGTTAATATGCAGGAAAAAAAAAATCTCAGAATCAAAGCAGAGGACTCCACTAAAAAAAAACATTCTTTCAGTTTTGGACTGCTGCAATAGAGCAGCATCCATTTAAAATCTGAATTAAGGCATTACAAATGTTTTTTTCTTGTTAACAAATTATCACATGGAAAATGTGATTGAATCTTAGGAAGAGAAATTAGTAATGGCCAAGGAGAGAGAGACAATTATCATCATTATGGACATGCTGGGTTTTTTCTGCCCCTGTACTCAACACTGGTCAGGCCACACCTTGAGTCCTGTGTCCAGTTCTGGGCTCCTCAACTCAAGAGAGATGTTGAGGTGCTGGAACGTGTCCAGAGAAGGGCAACAAAGCTGGTGAGGGGCCTGGAACACAAACCCTATGAGGAGAGGCTGAGGGAGCTGGGAGTGTTTAGCCTGGAGAAGAGGAGGCTGAGGGCAGACCTCATTGCTGTCTACAACTACCTGAAGGGAGGTTGTAGCCAGGTGGGGGTTGGTCTCTTCTCCCAGGCAACCAGCAACAGGACAAGGGGACACAGCCTCAAGTTGTGCCAGGGGAAGTATAGACTGGATGTTAGGAGGAAGTTCTTGCCAGAGAGAGTGATTGGCATTGGAATGGGCTGCCCAGGGAGGTGGTGGAGTCACCGTCCCTGGGGGTGTTCAAGCAAAGCCTGGATGAGGCACTTAGTGCCATGGTCTAGTTGACTGGATAGGGCTGGGTGCTAGGTTGGACTGGATGATCTTGGAGGTTTCTTCCAACCTGCTGATTCTATGATTCTATGCCCATTGCTGGTAGCATATAAAGAAGGAGGGGTTGGAATGGGGAATAAAAGCAAAACATAACAGTAAAGGATAACTCAGTAAAGATTACTTATTAGTAATTGTGTCAATATTGAACTGATCAGCTAGAATGCTTTTAGTGTGCTGGTAGTCCTTATGTGATTTATTCTAACTAGAAAATGGGATTCTTCTGAAAAGGTGAATCAGTACCTCCAGGTAATGCTGAATAACAATTGAATTGTTCTGACTGAAAAATAATTAGGTAGAAATTTGGACAGCCTTGCTAGAAGGGAGCTATTTCCAAATTTCCTCTTTGTGATCTGGATCCAGGTTTCTGAAAGATGATGGCAGAGACCTATTCCTACAGGCTCACTGCATGGGAAATGTTTGTGAACATCCACACGTGGGAGGAAAATATGCATCATATCTGTTGTTATTCCTTGGTTTAAAACTGTGCTAAGTACTGTTAGAAGAACAGTCATACTGAGTCAGATGAAAGGTCCATCTGGTTCACTATCTCTTCTCCAACCACAGCCAGTAAATCTTAATTGATAAAGAATAATCTCAAGCAAGCATCTATTTGTGTTTTATGAAGTAGCACATTAATCATTCAAAATAAAGCAAAATATAGCAGCTTTCTTGTTAAGATAAAGAATACTCAGCAGGCAATGAAATAATGCCCACCTACAAGATTTTTCTACAGGATGTTTATGCAGATGTTCAGTGAGGCAGAAGTGTGATTCTTAATGAGTGTGAGACATGATTTTTAATGGCAGTGCATTTTTGAAAGTGAGCATAGGTTTATGTTTCAAAATTAATGTAATGAACTTAGTGGAAATAATTCTTACAGGAGAGTTTTCTCGTACTATAGGTACATCCTACAATACGATGTGTTGTATCATATAGATTATATGACTTGGAAAACTACTACTGCTCAGGCCACACCTTGAGTACTCTGTCCAGTTCTGGGCTCCTTGATTCCACTGACTCCAGAGTCACTGTCCCTGGAGGTGTTCAGAACAAGACTGGATGAGGCACTTAGTGCCATGGTCTAGTTGTTTGAATAGGGCTGGGTGCTAGGTTGGTCTGGATGATCTTGGAGGTCTCTTCCAACCTGGTCGATTCTATGATTCTATAATATCACAGTATCACAGTATCACAGTATTACGAAGGGTGGAAGAGACCTCACAGATCATCAAGTCCAACCCATTACCACAGAGCTCAAGGCTNTGGCCACAACCACCCCTCAGGTAGTTGTAGACAGCAGTAAGGTCTCCCCTGAGCCTCCTCTTCTCCAGGCTAAACAATCCCAGCTCCCTCAGCCTCTCCTCATAGGGCTGTGCTCGAGGCCTCTCACCAGCCTCGTTGCCCTTCTCTGGACACGCTCAAGCACCTCAATATCCCTCTTAAACTGGGGGGCCCAGAACTGAACACAGTACTCAAGGCGCAGTCTAACTAGTGCAGAGTACAGGGGCAGAATGACCTCCCTGCTCCTGCTGGCCACACCATTCCTGACGCAGGCCAGGATGCCACTGGCTCTCTTGGCCACCTGGGCACACTGCTGGCTCATCTTCAGGCGGGTATCGATCAGCACCCCCAGATCCCTTTCTGTTTGGCTGCTCTCCAGCCACTCTGAGCCCAGCAACTCCTCCAGCAATAGTAATACACAGAAGAATTTTTCAGCTTTGTTGGATAGTGTAGCTGTCAGGCTCAGAGGACAGAGCAGAGGTTGAACTGGAGCAAGGAACATGAAAACATGAAACAGACACTCCACAGAAACAATCTTCAAATAGCCATTTGCTGCACTCAGGGCTGACCCAAAACATCACACAGGAGGCACTGCTCTTGGCTGTAGGACATGTGCTGATGACAATCAGTGAAAGGGCATGGAGAAGCAGATTAAGCCAAGTTCATAACTGAATGGATTACAGAGTCAGAAGAAATCTCATTGTGATTACGTAATTCCACCTCCTACATATTACATAGTGTATTGATTTCACATATATCTCATATCAGCAATTACTGATTAAGGAGCAAGTTACTTAAGGCAGAGTTCTAACACTTCTGCATTTGAAGAGGCTGATAAGAACATAAAGAGGGCAATACATAAACCCACAGTTTTACAGCTAGTGCTCATAAGATAATAATTGAAGTTAAAAATTAAGCATTACTTATGCTTAGTGTCTTTGTAANGCAGGTCCTGAATATCTCCAGGGAGAGACTCCACACCCACCCTGGGCAGTCTGTTCCAGTGTTCTGTCACCCTCACAGGGAAAAAAATTCCTCCTCATGTTTCCATGGAACTTCCTATGCCTCAGCTTCCACCCATTGCCCCTTGTGCTGTCCTTGGCATCACCAAGCAGAGCCTGGCTCCATCCTCCTGGCACTCACCTTTTTATATTTAGAAACATTGGTGAGGTCACCTCTCAGTCTCCTCTTCTCCAAGCTAAAGAGCCCCAGCTCCCTCAGGCTCTCCTCGTAACAGAAGTGTTCCACTCCCTTAATCATCCTTGTGGCTCTGTGCTGGATTCTCTGAAGCAGACATACGAATGACTTGTATGCTAGTGTAATACTAGTTATAGATTAAAGGGGTGGAAACAGGTAAAATCTGAAAGGGTAGGTGAGTCTGCCACTTACTACCAGTGCAGAGAGGCCATGTTATTATGTAGCTACTTTGTGTTCATGGCAACTTGCTTTATCAGCTAGATCTTACATTGTTAACCCAGTATTTGTGCATGTGCATCTCCAATCACCCAAGTGGCTGTGGTGCAGAAGTATTTTTGTTTATAATTTAAGAAAAAAAAAAATCAGGACAAATATCATCTTTATTTCATGAACATTCCCATGAGAAGGAAGCCTATTTCTAGGCAATGCAGTTTGCTGCTTGTCTTTCTCTGCATGCTTATATTGCAAGAAGAGTGTGGCTGGAGAGCTGCCTGGCAGAAAGGGATCTGGGGGTTGTAATAGACAGGAACTGAATATGAGCCAGCAGCGTGCACAGGTGGCCAAGAAGGCCAGTGGCGTCCTGGCTTGGGTTAAAAACGTTGTGGCCAGCAGCAGTAGTGAGGTGATTGTCCCTTTGGACTCTGCTCTGGTGATGCCACACCTCGAGTATTTTGTTTGGTTTGGGGCACCACAATACAACAAAGATGTGGAGGTGCTGGAGCAGGCCCAGAGGAAGCCAACAGAGCTGGTGAAGGGCCTGTAGAATAGATCTTATGAGGAGTGTCTGAGGGAGCTGGGGATGGTTAGTTTGAAAAAGAGGAGGCTGAGGGGAGTCCTCATTACTGTCTACAACTACCTGAAGGGAGGCTGTAGCCAGCTGTAGCTGAGCCTCCTCTTCCCCAGGCTAAACACCCCCAGCTCCCTTAGCCTCTCCTCATAGGCTTTGTGTTCCAGGCCTCTCACCAGCTTTGTCGCCCTTCTCTGGACACGTTCCAGTGTCTCAACATCTCCAGAGCCCTTGTGACTGCCTGGCTGCTGAAGCCAGGCTTGCTTTCCAGTATGGCCCGTGCACACAGCGGGCACAGCGTGTGACATGTTAATCATGGGTGTGTCTGACTGGCTCGGGATTTCTCTGTCAAATGCCATTCTCTCATATCCCAAGAACAACAGTGCTAGGACGAGGTGCTCTAAGCACAGACTGCTGTGGAGGTCTGGGTAATGGCCTTGGCCATTAAAGCAACTGCAGTTTTGTTTGAGGGGTGCAGAGGATATGCCCAGGTTGCCCAAGGAGGTTGTGGATGCTTCCTCCCTGGAGGTGTTCAAGGCCAGGTTGGATGAGGTCTTAGCGACCTGTTCTGATGGGAGGTGTCCCTACCTATGGCAGGGTGTTGATCTTTGAGGTCACTGCCAACCTAAACCATTTTATGATTCTAAAAGATGTAGAATCATAGAATCAACCAGGTTGGAAGAGACCTCCAAGATCATCCAGTCCAACCTAGCACCCAGCCCTATCCAGTCAACTAGACCATGGCACTAAGTGCCTCATCCAGGCTTTTCTTGAACACCTCCAGGGACGGTGACTCCACCACCTCCCTGGGCAGCCCATTCCAATGCCAATCACTCTCTCTGCCAACAACTTCCTCCTAACATCCAGCCTATACTTCCCCCGGCACAACTTGAGACTGTGTCCCCTTGTCCTGTTGCTGGTTGCCTGGGAGAAGAGACCAACCCCCACCTGGCTACAGCCTCCCTTCAGGTAGTTGTAGACAGCAATGAGGTCCCCTCTGAGCCTCCTCTTCTCCACACTAAACACCCCCAGCTCCCTCAGCCTCTCCTCATAGGGTTTGTGTTCCAGGCCCCTCACCAGCTTTGTTGCCCTTCTCTGGACACGTTCCAGCACCTCAACATCTCTCTTGAATTGAGGAGCCCAGAACTGGACACAGCACTCAAGGTGTGGCCTGACCAGTGTTGAGTACAGGGGAAGAATAACCTCCCTCCTCCTACTGGCCACACTGCTCCTGATCCAGGCCAGGATGCCATTGGCTCTCTTGGCTACCTGGGCACACTGCTGGCTCATCTTCAGCTACTATCTACCAGTACCCCCAGGTCTCTTTCTTCCTGGCTGCTTTCCAGCCACTCTGTCCCCAGCCTGTAGTGCTGCTTGAGGCTGTTTTGGCCAAAGTGCAGAACCCTGCACTTGGCCTTGTTAATTCATTAATATCATGTCACTTTGTTACTATCATGTCTGGAAATGTGGTATGTCTTAAGATCAGATGTTCAAAATAAACCAGCATCAGTACTTTTTGTCCATGACTATATATCCAGAAAGAAGGAAGGGCTGTGGTTTTGTTAGAATAGAACACATACAGAACATCTCAGACTTGCTGGCCTTGGGGTACTAAGGCTGAATAGCTGCTAGCCTCTCGTGGGCTACTCTCAAACAGCACAGGATATGGCTCTGTCAAAAGGGTACCCACCATATGTTATAGACATCCTGGTGCCTGGGGTCCTTGCTATGCTTCTGGAGTAAACCTGCTGTGTGACATGGAAAGGGGCAAGGCTTTCGAAGCATACATGTGATGTGAGACATGGCAACTTCCATGTCTTCTTTTGTGTGCCAAATGTCCTGTCCTTGTGGCTGCAGCAGAATAAAATATCATTCTCTCTGCAGCTGTGTGAATTTTCATTCCTATTTTATTTCTTATGTTCTCTACATTTACAAAACGCTTGTAAATGTACATTTACAAATAAGACTTGGTTTTTATCTCTTTTGTGGGGTTGTGAGTTTTTTGTTTTGTTTTTGTTTGTTGGGGTTTTTTTGCCTTTTTTTTTTTTTTTCCTAGGGGCACAGGGAAGGGCAGGGACAAACAGCCACAACCTCTGTACAAACTGTTACTCTCAGAGGAAGACTGGAGGAGTTTGGTAGATAAGGGCTGTGGGAAAGAGAAAAAGACTGCAGTCCCTTCTCGTATGGCCTTTCAATCTCACTGCCTGACATGCTCCTTTTAGCACCTTTCTCACCTGTGAAGACCCTTTACTGAATCCTTACTGCTGCTTTCAATGGATTTCTCCACCTTGCATCTGGTTTCCTGTCTTCCTCCCAACTCTGTGTGTTTACAGATTTTGCTCTTGTTTGACACTATATTGCTCTTTCTGAGAGCAGTGAAATTCTGTTCTGCCTAAGTGTCAGAAGCCTGGTAGAGCTCCAATGCAGAATAAATTCAGTTAGATTGGTGAGGTTATACCAATACAAATGTCATCATCTTGAAAATGAAATCAGGCTCTTGCCCTCTAAATTTACCAAATCTTCCTTTCCATAAGTGACCTATTGAAGTTATAAACTGCTATTCAACACTTAGCAACTTATTTTAACAGATTCCAAGGCTAGAAGCTTTGCTAAATAAATCAGTCTCTGGAAATGAAATTATTATTATGCTTCCAGACCAGCCATAGAGGAATCTCCCTCTGCTGATTATAAGGGCACCTTAAGATTCTAACCTAAACCAGATCTCTAGAGTGACTACACTGATTATATGACATGGAATGAGTCAGCTAGATAATCCCTTTCAGAGACTAGCCAAGCTCTAGTCTAGAAGTAGCTATGTTTGGGGTTTTTTACCCAATTGAAAATCTACTTCAATTTATCATACTTCCATGGTTAGTATTCTTTTAGTTTTCTGCCTGATTTTATTTGTGTTCTACCTGTTCTTCTGTTATTGCACCAGCATTGTTCCTTACTGTCAACAGCTTCTGAACTTTTCCAGTGGTTATCGTCTTTTGTATTTACAGACATACATCACCTTTGTATGGACATGTAAGTGCCTGTTCCATTTTCTGCCTCAGCATTTACGTTGCCACATTAAATCAGCCAAGTCCTGTCAAACACTTTCTAATAGGTAGGCTTTAGAGCCTTTACCTCATCTCGGTGACCTTTCTTTTCTCTTATCCTAATTTGAAAGACTCTTTCTTGAACGTCAGTGACCTGTGTTCTGTGTATATGAGATCTTACTACTGCCTTAAAATATTCTTAATCCAGTGCTTCCAGCATCACAGTTGTCTTTCCTTGGCAGCCGTCCACCAGAGGCTGAGCGTGCTTGGACAGACCTGCCTGACTGGCTTGAGTATTGCTAGTAGCGTAGCCACAGGCACACAGTGCTCATTAAAATCTGAAGAAAGGAACTCAAAATCCTGGGGAAATGTTTAAGAACTGTCTCACACTGCTGTGGCCTGCCACTGCAATTACCAAGGTTGCATTACACTAGCTAGCTGTAAACTGGATAGCAGAGATAGAAATGTCTAAAGTTGTTCCTTTTATAGATCTCGGTGACAGTTCTTAACTCTCATCCTCCTCCCGTTGTTCACTAAATCATTACTGATTTAGTTTTTGTTCTCTTTTTCCCACCAACCAGATTCCAGGATGTACGTGCAGAACATTATATGCTTCTCTTACAGAATTTAAGATGGGGATAGTGTGGGCAGTGCTTCTTGTTTCATCTTCATTTCTAAAATCTCTTCCCTGGCCAGGATCTTAATATCTGGATCTCCTCTATCTCTTCCCTCTCTTCCCATTTTGCACTCACTGTGTTCAGCAGAGGCAAGCAGGTGCAGAAATAAAACATCCATCTACGGTCTGCCACACCTTTTGTGACCAGTGGAATACCTGTTAGGATCAACCTTCCGTTTCTTTTCTCATTTCTGAGGTGACAGCATCTTGTCAAGCAGGGTCAGCTCCATCTCTTTCCACACTGGTGGAATTTGCTGACAGCTGGCTGGATGTTGTGAGCATGTGATCAATCCTAGGGCATAGTTTTATGATGCAATCAACTCAGCTTGCATTGCCGGCTTATGCATTCTGTTCCCCTACTGCCAGCAGAGCAAACCTGCTCAGAAATTTACCAAGGGAGTAAATAAAAAAGGAATCATGTTCCACCAGTTCGGCCCCCTAAACTATCCTAACATGAAGTCAAATGGGTAACACAGCACACGTGGTGGACTGAAGAGGAGGAACGGAGATGGTAGGTGCAGAGTGGAACTACACCTCTCAGCAGCAGCTGGAAATGAGTGTAGCCCAAACCATAGTGAAGAAACGCACCTGAAGTTGTATAATGTCTGTGTGGATAGATCACGAGGTATGTGTGCTCCTTATTTGGCAATGTCTTCCTGTCTTGCCAAGAAACTGTTCACATGATTACTAATTGTTGGAAGTAGTCAGGCTGTCCATTTGGTCACAATTTGTGAACGTTTCTGACCTTAATTAGAGAGGCTTGATCCACGCCACAGAAATCTTGCTTAGTTATGAAAAAAACATGTTCTTGGTCAATCTTGTTGTTCCCAATAATTTTAACTCCACATGCATGCACTTTATTTTCTGTTAACTTCACTGACATGAATACAGAGAAGATAAAAATGTGATTCTGTGAAACGCTTCGTATGTAGGAGTATTTTCAATTAATTAGGGGTGAATAATCGTGTCAGTAAAATTAAAAGTCATCTGGTATTATCTGAAATCATTTTCAAATCACAGGGAGGGAAAAAAAATCTAACAAAATTACCAGACCAAAAGAGACTTTTAATTTTTTTTTATGTCTTCAGTCAGCTTTTATATATAAAACTAACACCTTCCATTCTGTTGAAAAGAGAAAATATTTGGGTTTGTTTTTTTTTCCTTCTAGAATATGTAATGTGGACTTCTGCTGCACTAAGAGTATTATGGGTGTAGTTTATGTCAAAGGAGTATTAGCTTTCGTTTTAAAACAAATAACAAAGATAAAATCCTAGTCAGTAAGCTTTTAAAAGGAGCCACCAAAAAAACCTGTAGAGCATGCAGCTGCTGATTAAAAGTCTTATTTTTCTGGTGATACGTTCTGAGTACACCTCGCACCTTTAAAGCTGTCACACTCCTAACGTTGCTTGCACTGAAGAGAATCGCTGTTTTGCCTCCAGCAAGGAACGTAAGTGTTGCAAAACTGACTCCTCCTCTAATGTGGAGAGCATGTACAAGTACAGAGAGTTGTATTTCTCCTGGAGCTGCCAGGCTGAGTATCTTGCAGAGCTGTAAACCTCACAGGCTTTATCTTTGCTTATCTTTCTAATTTGGAGTATCCTCCCCACCACCACCTTTTTTTTTTTTTTTTTTTTTTTTCTTCCTCTCCTCTCTGTTTTGCTTAGTTTTTAATCTATCTGAAACTCTTTCAAATGCTGGATTTTCACATTCTTACTCAGGAAGCTTTCATGAATTGACATGGGTCAACATACTTTTCGTTACTGGGCAAAAGTAAGTATTGCAGTTAAACCTGTTCGTACTGTGTGTTTACCTGACTATAAAGGGTTCTGTGTTGTTGCATAAAGGACAGAGCAGACTGTAGCTGTAGTAGCTGAAATTAAAAACCTATTAAAAAGAAACAAAAGTAAAATCAGCTCAACTTCATGTGGTATGCTATATCTAAATATTTTGTGGCTTGTATTGGGATAAGAAGGGCAATTTTTTCTGGTTAGTCAGGAGTCTCTAACACTGAAATAAGGCAGACAGAAATGCCAATCTTGCATATGTTTGGGGTTTTTTTAAATGACATTCAGGATTGTGGGTTTTTAAAAGCATTTTAAATTCACTTAGTAGCACGAATCTTAAGATTTTAACACTTTATATCATTTATGTTCACTAAATATGCCTTATTTTTGTCATTCATAAATGAAAATGTGCTGGTGGAGGAAATAAACCTCCCAGAGCTCCTGTAACTGCCTCTATGCCTTGCCTGATCTAAGGTGCCCTAGCTGTTATTTCATTCTTTCTGTGTTACCCTGTGCTACATTTGCATATACATTCACTTAGATAAGAGGATCCTGTTCCGTATTGGTGCCTTCAGAATGCTCTGGTATAGGCATGGCTTGGCAGTCAAAGACTGAGGGGAAACAGAAGGGAAAGAAGACCTGGCATCTGAGCTGGTGAGGAGTAAAGAAAATGGTGTGATTTGATCCCGGGAGCCTGTATTTAGCAGATTTTCCCTGAACTATCGAAACACTCCACCATTATCAGCTGTAATATTTTCACTATTCTGACGGTCACCTGGGAATTCATTAACAGCCTGGGAATGGATACAGTTTCCTTTGCGATGAGTTCCCTCTAGAGAGCGCAGCAGCCTGCAAGACGGTGTATGGGTTCTGTGCTGTATTACCAGCCTGAGCTTTCTGCTGCAGAAGAGCTGTGCTGCAGCTATCTGTCTTTTCTTCTTTTGAGAGCTGGCTTGCTATTACTAAGCTTAACTAGGCACTCCCTTCCCCAAGGCAGGCAGATGGATTGCCAGGTAGTGAACAAGTTTAAGCAACAAGTGATGCTTGAATGGCTGCGTAATGAACGCAGCCGTTTACGGTCCACACTTTTTTTCCCCCTGTGGTGGCACTGAGTATTTATAGAAGCTCTGTGGCAGAAGTGCACATCAGTCTGCTGTGATGAAGCACAGCCTAGTTCAAGCCTGACACGAGGATTAACGCAGCCCCCTTACCTGGCATGGAGCTTGCAGATCTTGAAGGAAAACAAAATCTAGACAAATGCAGTTGGTATAAAGACAACAAGGGGCAAAACCTGATAGGTAAGCGTACCTTTTTGTGTGTTTGTGTGCTGTTGAACTGGAAATGTACCAGGCTAAATTTTCAACGTGAAAGACCTGATTCTTTGACAGACTAACGTTTTCCAGTGGAGTACGCTCAGAATGATAGTTCAGATCTCAAAACTCTCTCTTCTTTCTTTGCCCCCCCCCCCCTTTTTTTTTTTTTCAGAAGGACTTTGTGTGATTTTATGTTATTTCCACTGGATTGTCATAGTTTTCTTTTTATTGCCCAGCTAAATATTCTTCTTTTTTTTTAATGTGTCACATTTTTGTGGCTCCAGTTGAATTAACACCTTCATGGAATCAGAATCAGTCAGATTTGGAAGGGACCACAATGAGCATCTAGTTCCAGCTCCCCTGCCATGGGACCTTTCACAAATGTAGCTCCTATAAGAAACTTGGGAACAAAGGTGTCTTTTGAAAGCTCTGCCTTTTATTTAGAGATGGTGGAAGTTTGGCTTTTACACATACCTTGCTTCAGTAAAGCAAATGGTGTTCAGCCACTTCCTTCAGCTGCATCAGGCTTTCAGTCCAGACTTCTCCTAGGCTCCACCAGAATTAGACACAGGTTGATTACAGACAAGCCCTACGAGGAAAGGCTGAGGGAGCTGGGATTGTTTAGCCTGGAGAAGAGGAGGCTCAGGGGTGACCTTATTGCTGTCTACAACTACCTGAGGGATGGTTGTAGCCAGGAGGAGGTTGCTCTCTTCTCTCGGGTGGCCAGCACCAGAACGAGAGGGCACAGCCTCAGGTTGCACCGGGGGAAGTTTAGGCTCGAGGTGAGGAGAAAGTTCTGCACTGAGAGAGTCATTGGACACTGGAATGGGCTGCCCAGGGAGGTGGTGGAGTCGCCGTCCCTGGAGCTGTTCAAGGCAAGGTTGGACGTGGCACTTGGTGCCATGGTCTAGCCTTGAGCTCTGTGGTAA
>WAAF01003266.1:43767-89983 GCA_013400475.1 Tricholaema leucomelas | reverse complement strand
CCAGTACCCCCAGGTCCCTTTCCTCCTTGGCCTTGGCACTTGGCCTTGTTCAGTTTCATCCCATTGGCTTCTGCCCACCCATCCAGCCTGTCCAGGTCCCTCTGCAGGGCTCTCCTACCTTCCAACAGATCAACACCTGCTCCTATCTTGGTGTCATCTGCAAACTTACTGATGCTGGACTCAATCCCCTCATCCAGATCATCAATAAAGATATTGAACAGGAATAAAGATATTGAACAGGAATAAAGATATTGAACAGGAATAAAGATATTGAACAGGAATAAAGATATTGAACAGGAATAAAGATATTGAACAGGAATAAAGATATTGAACAGGAATAAAGATATTGAACAGACATATATGTATATACACACGCACACATACACACACAGAGACTGCATTATCTGGGATAAAATTGCATAATTTACACTTATTAAATTATTTGCACTTCATTAAGACTGAACCTTACTGTGCTAGTTTGAGCCTAGCTGGAATGTTTTGGTGAGAAGAATTAGATTACAGGCTGTTAAAAGGAAACAATGGTGATGTCTACTGCACTCATAGGCTTGCTGAGATGTATAAGAACAAGAACACAAACATAACACAGTCACTGTCTGGGCTTTGGGCTGAACTTCTCTCTCTAACCTAACCTGTTGTCTGTGTGACTAATTCACCTGCTTCCTAACTCCCCCTGGCTGACCCTCCAGGGTACTTTGATTATAAGGTAAAGTCTTGGGTAAGCTAAGGGGGTGGGAGGAAGGTGGAAGAGCAGTTGTGAGCCCCTCCTAGGGACTCAGGTTTCTGGGAGGGCTGTTTTGTTTCTGTATTACTTTTTGACTCAGGCGGCCAGCACCAGAACANGCTAAGCTGTAAATATAAAGCTTCATCCAATTTCCAGAGTTGCTGAGTCTAGTCTGGGTGATTTTCCAAAGGGGAGGGGAGGGGGCGGGTAACACCCAAACCATCACACTTACCTGTAATTTTCTGTTTATTCTTTCAGGCCTTCCTTTTGTCCTGACCTCAGAGTTGTGCTTCTTGCCGTGCTCTCTGAAGGGATGCTCCCCATGTGCTGAAGTTCAGCTTGTTCTCTGCATCATTCTAGAGAAACAAGTTTACTTTGTTTTTCACTTCCCCCAGAGCCTTAAATCTTGTAAAAACCTGAGAGGTACCAAACATTCTTTGAGAAACTGTTTTGTTTTAAATTACACACTGACAAGTACAGACTGACATAAATCACACATCTTTGTGTAATACGTCTCAGAAAATATAAACTCTCTGTAACTGACTTGTGAAAACGTGAAAATAATGACAGATTTTCTTTGTATGCTTTAAACAAAATCTCCCAGATGACTGCAAGTGACAGCTCACAGATGAGTGTAGCTGATATTTTAATGCTCAGTATTTATCTTGTTGCTCATTTGATAGTATTTCATTTGAACTGAACTTCTACTATTTTTTAAAACAAGATAGAGGACATAAGACCCTCATTTATTTATTTTTTTGCCACTTTCTCTCTTCTTCCTTTTTCCCCAAAACTGTGGTGTCTGTGATAGACTGAGAGGCACCAAGGCTGTGTCTACTCTCCAGTGCTTCTTCCACCCAGGAAGAAGAATTGAGGGGTGGGGGGGTGCAAGGTGGCTATTCAGGCAGGTGTTCAGGGCATGTGATGGATATATATTTCTAGCTTTAATTTGGACCTTCAACCACAGTCCCTCAAAATATATATGCATTTTATCCACAAGCAAAGAATAGAATAGAATCAACCAGGGTGGAAGAGACCTCCAAGATCATCCAGTCCAACCTAGCACCCAGCCCTATCCAGTCAACCAGACCATGGCACTAAGTGCCTCAGCCAATCTTCTCTTGAACACCTCCAGGGACAGTGACTCCACGACCTCCCTGGGCAGCCCATTCCAATGGCAAATCTTCAGCCTGCTATCCACCAGTACCCCCAGGTCTCTTTCTTCCTGGCTGCTCTCCGGGCACTCTGTCCCCAGCCTGTAGCGTTGCTTGGGATTGCCGTGGCCAAAGTGCAGAACCCTACTCTTGGCCTTGTCAAATCTCATCCCATTGGCCTCTGCCCACCCATCCAGCCTGTCTAGGTCCCTCTGCAGGGTTCTCCTACCTTCCAACAGATCAACACAAAACAAAGGTAGCTAGTACAGCTTCTAGTGGGCTTCATTCACTAGGAAAGGTATCTGAAAATTGCTTTTTGGTGTTAGTATTCCCATGATATTTCATCTACTAATAAAAATTTCTCTAATAGTTCTAAAGCTTCTCATTATTTCCCCTTTTTTTTTTCGATTACCATAATAATCAATAAATGCTAACGAACTTATCATGCAAATCTGCAACTCAAGTGCTCAAGAACATCTAAAACCAAGGCAATGTTCACTAGAGTTTGATTTGAGTTAAAAATCTGACCAGCTCAGGAATTAGAATTGACTGTCCTTCTGTCTGGATATCAGAGTCTTCAACTAACATTTATGCAATCCCAATGTGTTTCTGAAGAGGGGTCCCATGACCCTAAGTATTACCTGTTTTATTTTAAACACCAATGCACATCAAAACTCTGAATTATTCAGGATATACTCAATTCAAAATATGTGACTTAGGTCAGGTTCCAAGATCATTATGTTTAAAATTCAGACAGAAACAGTGCTTGAGGGGATTGCAAGAGAAGGAGGTAACCTATGGATTAATGAATGTATTACTAAGGATTTTATCATCATCCTGTTTTGTACATTCTGATCACAGGGGTATGATAAGTACTGAAGTTAAACAAGTTTAAATCCAAGCCTTCTAATACCTTAAAGAAAAATTCAGAGGTTATGTCTTCTGTATGCTATTCAGGAAGATGATCAATCTTCTTGTCTTCCTTTGAATGTAACATAATTAACAGTGACTTCTGGATCAATATGGTTTAAGTGTCTGCAGTCTCCCACAGCTTTTACTTAGAAGGACATTTAGAGATTTATAATAAAGAAGCAAAATGGCTCAAGAATTGCATTTGTTAAATATATATTTTGAATACTATTGGATTTAATAGTTTTCATACCATTTAAAAATCCTAATAAATATAGCAACTAGTTAAATTTATAGCAGTTTACTCCAAATTTCATTATTTTTCTCTTTTTTAAAATCTCTCAAGAAAGTGTTCATTGTTCTGGATTTTAAAAACATAATAGGAGGGCATGTCTGGCTGATGAGCTTATTTGAATCATAGAATCAACCAGGTTGGAAGAGATCTCCAAGATCATCCAGTCCAACCTAGCACCCCATCTTGTCCAATCAACCAGACCATGGCACTAAGTGCCTCAGCCAGGCTTTGCTTGAACACCTCCAGGGACGGTGACTCCACCACCTCCCTGGGCAGCCCATTCCAATGCCAATCACTCTCTCTGCCAACAACTTCCTCCTAACATCCAGCCTAGACCTCCCCCAGCACAACTTGAGACTGTGTCCCCTTGTTCTGTTTCTGGTTATCTGGGAGAGATAACCCCCTACAGCCTCCCTTCAGATAGTTGTAGGCAGCAATGAGGTCACCCCTGAGCCTCCTCTTCTCCAGGCTAAACACCCCCAGCTCCCTCAGCCTCTCCTTATAGAGCTGTGTTCTAGGCCTCTCACTTCATTGTCCTTCTCTGGAAATGCATTTCAATATCGCTCTTGAATTGAGGACCCCAGAACTGGGCACAGTGCTCAAGGTGTGGCCTGACCAATGTTGAGTACAGGGGAAGAACAGTATTTTTCATTACACCAACATTAAAAAAACTTATTCTTGATTAACAGTTAAAGTTTCTTTCCATCAGAAACTTGGAAATCAAATGAAACAGAAATGATATTGTGCATTCAGTGATTATTTCTATTTAGATAGCTATCTAATAAATCACAGACTCAACTGAAACAATGCTTTCTAAATTATGGCAGACCTTCAGCATGTTCATAGAATCATAGAATCAACCAGGTTGGAAGAGACCTCCATGATCATCCAGTCCAACCTAGCACCCTGCCCTATCCAGTCAACTAGATTTGTTTGGTGTGTCTCTGCTGTTGTGGAAATATATTTTAGGCCAGGTTTTCTAGTTATGGCCTGAAAAAAATGTGATGAGTAGTCACACTATTTATGAAACTTAAACTTTGAGACCAGTCTTTCTGCTAAAGAATTGAAAAGGTTATGCCCAAAGCAATTCACCAAGACTTGCTTCAGCACCATGCGGTAAAACACTGCAGATGCACCACATTCATTTGTTTCCTTCATGTGGAGTACGTGAAAACATGATTCACTTCTACTCCCACACACTTTGAGGAGAAATGGAAAACAAACTCAAATACCCACTGTGAAGAACAAGAGCCTTAAAACTTGAGCTATGCCTCAGTAAATACACTCTATATGTTCAATTTTATTTTAAAGACTTCAGCAGAGAACTGTACAGAAGAAGACCTTTTAAAGCAGTTTAGGGTGATGAGTCGTTCACATTACATACTATTCATAAGGTTCATGTCTTTAAGTATGGATTTTAAAAGAATCTGCTTAAAAAGGGTAGCTGTTATGTGGGGATCAAGAGACTTGTGCTAGTTTGAGCCTAGCTAGAATGTTTTGGTGAGAAGGACTAGATAATAGGCTGTGAAATGAAAACAATGGTGAGGTCTACTTCCCTCACAGTCTTGCTGAGATGTGTAGAAAGGAAAAGCAAAACATTAGGTTAGGTCACTTTGCTTGGGCATTTCGCTCTGGGCTTTGCTCTGGGCTCTTCGCCTGCTGGGCAGCTCAGGCTGCTGGCTGAACTCCATCTTGATTTCTAGCCTCACCCTCCATTTGCTTTTCAGCTGATTCACCTTTGCTTCTTAATCCCTCTGGCCGAGCCTCCATTCTTCCTTGGGACTGGGGTAAGGTTGAGAGGGGTAGGGGGAAGGTGAGGGGGTAGTTGAGAGCCCCTCCTGGGGACTCAGGTTTCTGGGAGGGGAGTTGTGTTTCTGTATTACCTATTTTTCCCTTGTCTATTTCTGTCTATAACTGTATATACTGTAAATATCTGCTTGTACATTGTGCCAGCTGTAAATATAAGCTTCATTCATATTTCCAGAGCTGGCTGAGTCCAGTCTGGGTGATTTCTAAAGTGTGGAGGGGTGGGGGACACCCAAACCATCACAAGACTAGAACCTTATTTCCAAAGGAAGAATATTGTTATTACCTCTTCTGAGGTAGGATAGATCACTAAGTCTAATTTTCCACTCTGTGCATCTTCATATTTTGTCACGGAGCAGAACTCTTTCAGCTTATCCAATTATTCTCCCTTGTATTTCAATATCCAACAAAATGTGTCCCTTTCACTATGAGCATTCTTAGATTCCTGAATATGAAATTTCTGCATTTTCTCATAGTTGTAGTAAATACATAAGTATATATACACACATATATATGCACACACATATATACATGAACCTATCCATTTCCAGCTTTGCTCCATTCCCCCTAGGCCTGTCACTACCTGAGAGCCTAAAAAGTTCCTCCCCAGCTTTTTTATAGGCCCCCTTCAGATACTGCAAGGCCACAAAAAGGTCACCTCAGAGCCTCTTCTTCTGCAGACTGAACAGCCCCAACTCTTTCAATCTGTCCTCACAGCAGAGCTGCTCCAGCCCTCTGAGCATCCTCGTGGCCCTTCTCTGGACACACTCCAGCATCTCCACATCCCTCTTGTAATGGGGGCTCCAGAACTGGATGCACTACTCCAGGTGGGGTCTCACCAGAGCAGAGTAATAATAAGAAAATAATAAGAAAATTCAGTTTTATTTGAGCTTCTAGAATTTCACCTAATGCTTAGTACTTATTGTTTCTTTTAAATGGCTCTTTGTACTTGCAAACTCTTTGAATTTTATGAACTTTGCCTCCTTACACTCTACTGAAAAAAATCTCCCCATTTTCTAAATATTAACCATATCCTTTTTTACATTAAAATGTAGATTTTCACAAAAGTGTAATACTCAGATTTCAAAGCAATGAAAAGAAAAAAAATATCACATTTTTAAAACTTTAGGTAGATAAGTAGAACCTGTGACTGCTTAGCAGATGAAGCATCCAGTGTCCCAAGGTAAAAGCAACTGAAGCAACCAAAAAACCCAAACAAACAAACCAACCCAGCCAACACACACACACCCCCAATATACAAAAAGCCAAACAAAAATCCCACAGAAAATTATTGGGCAGTGTGATATTCCTTGTCTTCTCTATTTATTTATAAGGTGAAAAATGGTAGTTTCCTAGAGAGCATAAATGAAGAAAGCTAGTTATTTGTTAGCTGCTGTTCTGACCAGATGTGCTGGGTTGAGGCTAATTGAAATATTTTAATGAGAGAAATGACATCATTGGTTGTGAAAAGGAAACAATGATCTCTATACTCTGGAGAGATTTTGGCTAACGGGACATGAAACGATAAATATGAGCACCTGTGCTGGGAAGCATCCTTGAGTCCATCTTGGGCTTAAGATACTAGGCGGTAAATAGTAGCATTCCACATGCAGCTGCAGGGGGTGGAGTGCCAGCTGCATGTGGGCAGAGTTACCCAGCCCAAGGGGGCTGGGTTAGCCAGCCCAGAATGGAATAGAATAGAACAGAATTAACCAGGTGGGAAGAGACCTCCAAGATCATCCAGTCCAACCTAGAACCCAGCCCTATCCAATCAACCAGACCATGGCACTAAGTGCCTCAGCCAGGCTTTTCCTGAACACCACCAGGGATGGGGCCTCCACCACCTCCCTGGGCAGCCCATTCCAATGCCAATCACTCTCTCTGTCAACAACTTCCTCCTAACATCCAGCCTATACTTCCCCCAGCACATCTTGAGACTGTGTCCCCTTGTTCTGTTGCTGGTTGTCTGGCAGAAGAGACCAACCCCACCTGGCTACAACCTCCCTTCAGGTAGTTGTAGACAGCAATGAGGTCTGCCCTGAGCCTCCTCTTCTCCAGGCTAAACACCCCCAGCNTCAGCCACTCTGTCCCCAGCCTGTAGCGTTGCTTGGGGTTGTTGTGGCCAAAGTGCAGAACCCTGCACTTGGCCTTGTTAAATTTCATCCCATTGGCCTCTGCCCACCCATCCAGCCTGTCCAGGTCCCTCTGCAGGGCTCTCTTGCCTTCCAACAGATCAACACCTGCTCCTATCTTGGTGTCATCTGCAAACTTACTGATGCTGGACTCAATCCCCTCATCCAGATCATCAATAAATGGGCTGATCTCATGAGATTGGTATTGTAAGCCACCCTGTCTGTACCATTCCGGTAACCCTGGACCAACCCATGTGCTATCCACATGTACCAATCCTAAACTAAGTTAGCTGTGCACGCCTCTTCCAAGTAAGCATATAACTCACTGTAACATGGAAATAAAGTGGAGAATGGCCATCTAACCACATTGGTGACACAAGAGTCGTTCATCCCATGGTGCAACGCCGGCGCTATACCGTTCGTTCATTCAGTACCCAGCACCACAGAATCCTTCGTCAGGGTTACTTAATGCTACAGCACTGTTACTACTAAATAATTATTATCATCAGTTTTGATTCCATTTCACAGGATTCTTGTCATGTTTTGTGAGGATGCTCTGCTCTGATGATTGCTGTGAAGGCCAGGACTTAGCAGGAGACACTTTTTCAGTTTGCCCACCACACAGCCTATTACTAGCGTGCAGATTCAGTCATCAAGTGCCTGCCCATGCATGGCAAGAGGTATCTCCTTTGTTCACTCTTAGAAGCAGAAAATGATGTATGAATACCACCATTAAACCGCCTTGCAAGCACAGGTGTAAAGGAGGGTCCGTGTGTTGTGGTATGATGTCTATATCATTCATTGGTTTCTCCTTTCTCCACTCTTAGAAGCAGAAAATGATATGTGAATAACATCATTAAACCGCCTTGCAAGCACAGGTGTAAAGGAGGGTCCGTGTGTTGTGGTATGATGTCTATATCATTCATTGGTTTCTCCTTTCTCCACTCTTAGAAGCAGAAAATGATATGTGAATAACATCATTAAACCGCCTTGCAAGCACAAGTGTAAAGGAGGGTCCGTGTGTTGTGATATGATGTCTATATCATTCATTGGTTTGCTGAGGGAAATAAGAAGCCAAAACATAAACAGTATTCTCTCACTTTGTCCTAGGATGCTGCCCTGTTCTTTTCTCTGTCTGATCTGTGTTGTTAAAGCTAATTACTTCCTATTAACCCTGATCTGTTTTGGTATCTTACCTCTAACCTTGGGGGATAACACGTAAACTGTCCTTTGTTTATGTTTGCCTGCCTGACACAGAGAGGGAAGTAAGCAGAGAGAGAGGAGTGACTTTGAGCCCTTCAGGGCAACTTGCTTTGTCCAGGAGGGAATGTCTGTGTTATTTCTAATTTGTATATAGTTGTAAATCCTTGTATGTATTGTGTGTATATGCTTGTAAATTTTGCCATACCATAAATAAAGTTTCATCTTACTTCTGAACCATCTGAGTCAGTCTGGGTAAGTTCAAATAGTGGGGAGGGAAGGCTCCTAACCTACCACACCAGGAATGATGTCAGAAAAGTGTGAATCAGACTTCTAAGGAAGAAAGGTGGCTGCGGGAAACAGAGATGCTTTTAATTAGGCTTGTAAATCTGTGAAATTAGATAACAATATCATGTAATGACAAGAGAAGGGCTTGGTGTCTCAGTAGGATTCTCCCAAGGCTTCAACCTTTAATTCAGGCAATGGATGCCGTTTTATAAAGCTAAACTTTATGTAGACATTAAACATTGCATTTTGCTTCTGTTTTTTAATGGAGGTAAGGAGAGATACAAGAAACAGTTAAATGGGAAATAGATAACAAAGCCCCAAACCCAACAAAAGCCTTCAAACAGAAACCTGCAAAGCTCTAGGATTTGTTTATCGTACTGATAATATAATAAGGATTATGTGAGCATGTGGTTGGATAACTAGAACGTTGATACAGTGGATAATCCAGTTTATGGCTATTGGCTGATGGCAGACATCTCAAGGTATTGACTCACTAATGAAACTTAAACTAGCTAACATATAGAATCATAGAATGGTTTAGGTTGGAAGGGACCTCAAAGATCATCCAGCTCCAGCCCCCTGCCATAGGCAGGGACACCTCCCACTAGAGCAGGTTGCTCAAGGCCTCATCCAGCCTGGCCTTAAACACCTCCAGGGAGGAAGCATCCACAACCTCCCTGAGCAACCTGTGCCAGTGTCTCACCACCCTCACTGTAAAGAACTTCCTCCTAACATCCAGTCTAAATCTCTCCTCTGCCAGTTTAAACCCATTCCCCCTCATCCTGACATTACCAGACCTTGTCAATAGTCCCTCCCCAGCCTTCCTGTAGGCTCCCTTCAGATACTGGAAAACCACTCTAAGGTCTCCTCGAAGCCTTCTCTTCTCCAGGCTGCAGAGCCCCAACTCTCTCAGCCTGTCCTCATAGCAGAGCTGCTGCAGCCCTCTGAGCATCTTCGTGGCTCTCCTCTGGACCCGCTCCAGCAGTTCCATGTCCTTCTTGTGCTGGGGGCTCCAGAACTGCACACAGTACTCCAGGTGGGGTCTGACAGACAGGTTATCCTCCCTGTTTCCCCCCAACACAGAAGTGAGAGAAAGTAACACACAAAAAAGAAACTTCTGGGTTGGGAGTTGAGATGAAAACAGTTTAATATAAAATGATGTAATGCACCTTGGCTAATTATACAATACACACTTACCTTAGCTTAGCCTAGCTGAGGAAGAAACCACAGTGAAATGCAGGAAAAAAGCCTAGCATAAAACAGAAAAACTACCCAACCCTGACTCCTCTCACTACCATGCCTGCAGATAAGGGCCAACACCCAAGACCCAGAACCTGAAAGCAGCAACTGGAACAGGAAGCCTCCCCTGTTACAATCTGGACTTCAAACTCCGTAATACTTTCCTTCAGCCTGTACATTCATTTTGAGGCTAACGTGAGGCAGGATGGTTTTGGATCACCAGCAGCAAGTATTCAACTTAACTGTGCTACNTGGGGTAAGGTTGAGAGGGGTAGGGGGAAGGTGAGGGGGTGGTTGAGAGCCCCTCCTGGGGACTCAGGTTTCTGGGAGGGCTGCTGTGTTTTTTCCCTTGTCTATTTCTGTCTATAACTGTATATACTGTAACTATCTGCTTGCACATTGTGCTAGCTGTAAATAAAAGCTTCATTCATATTCCCAGAGCTGGCTGAGTCTAGTCTGGGTGATTTCTAAAGTGTGGCGGGGCAGAGGACACCCAAACCACCACATTAACTCACGACGTTAGCACAGCCAGTTAAGTTACTGGTGGTAGGAGAACAGATGTCCTTTTAGCCAACTTAACTCATTGTAGTTATTAGGCCAAGATTTTTAGGTTGGTTATGTTGATGTATATGCAAAAGTAGAAAAGCTGGCATTAACCGCATGCCATGATACCTTCTACTGCCTGACAGCAGGCTGCATTTCCCAGCAGTTTTATACACTTCTGTGCTAACCATTCATGCAGAAAGAACAGCTGTTGGTGGTCAGCTTAGAAATTCAAATGTTATAGCTGAAAACTCAGGACAGCAGGACTTCTTCATCAGGGCATCTTACAATGGCTAGATAATGGAAGTAAAAGCACTCCAGTACAAGGCATAAGTCGTGTACTTTATGTTGTTGGCAGTGACATGCTGTCTTGAATAAGCATCAGCACAAACACAAGCTTAAGTTTCCCAGCCTCTGAACTGCATTTTTAGCAAGTTCTTTTGAAATTTGTCAGTTGAGTCACATGTTACCTTAGAATGATAGAATCGGTCAGGATTGGAAGGGACCACAATGATCATCTAGTTCCAACCCCCCCTGCCATCTCATCAGAGCAGAGCAGTGTCAGAATCACCTCTCTGGATCTGCTGGCAATGAATCTTTTGATGCAGCCCAGGATCTGGTTGGCCTTCTGGGCTGCAAGCACACTGCCTGCTCATGTCCAGCTTCTTGTCCATCAGCACCCCCAACTCTTTTTCCACAGGGCTGCTTTCTATCGCCTTGGCCCAGGTGCAGAACCCTGGACTTGTTCTTGATGAATCTTGTGAGGTTCACCCGGGCCCACCTCTCCAGCTTGTCCAGGTCCCTCTGGCATACCAACAACACCACTCAGCTTGGTGTCATCTGCAAACTTGCTGATGGTGCACTCAATCCTACTGTCTATATGATTGATAAAAACATTTAACAGCATAGGTCCCAGTATGGGTCCCTGAGTGACACCACTTGTCACTGCTTTCCACCTGGACTTCAACCCATTGAGCGCCACTCTCTGGATGCGACCATCCAGCCGATTCCACATCCACCAAACAGTCTACCCATCAAGTCTGTATCTCTCCAACTTGGCAAATCAGATATTGTGGAAGGACCATGTAAAAAGCCTTGCAGAAGTCCAGCTAGATGACATCCTGTTATGGAATTATGCACAATTAATAGTCTGTATTAAGTTTGATATCCAGGTGAAGAGCAGGCTGAGCGTGAGCCAGCAGTGTGCCCTTGTGGCCAGTAAGGCAAATGGTATCCTGTGGGCTGTATTAGAAAGTGAGTGGTTAGTAGGCCAAGAGAGGTTCTCTTCTCCCTCTGCTCTGTCCTTGGGAGACCACATCTAGAGTATTGTGTCCAGTTCTGGGCCCCTCAGTTTAAGAAGGACAGGGAACTGCTTGAAAGAGTCCAGCACATAGTCACAAAGATGGTTAAGGGAGTGGAATTTCTCTGTCATAAGGAGAGGTTGAAGGAGCTGAGTTGATTGAGTTTGGAGAGGAGACCTCACTAATGTTCATAAATGCGTGAAGGGCACATGTCAGGAGAAGGGAGCCAGGGCTTCTCAGAGATGCCTGGTGATAGGACAAGGGGCAATGGGCCTAAGATAGGTTTCATGTGAACATAAGGGAACACTTTTTCACTGTGAGGGTGACAAAACACTGGAATGGGCTACAGAAATGTTCTGGATTCTCCTTCCCTGGACACCTTCACAACCCACCTACATGTGTTCCTGTGTGACCTGCTGTAGGTGATCCTGCCCTGGCAGAATTTTGGGCTAGATGATCTTTTGAGGTCTCTTCCAACCCCTAACATTGTGTGATTCTATTTTTCTGTGATCTAGGTCAGTAGATGATTCTGTTGGAAAAAAATACTACATTATGGACATTAACATAAGATTAGCCAAAACAGGGCTCCTTTTTTATAACCATCAATTTTGCAGGTGCAAATAAATGCAGGTAGTTTTGTACTCACCATTATAAATAAGCATAATTCCTATTATTTAGCCATTTACACAAATGAATACACCTCTAAGCCAGATACTTAGATATCCAAATCAGGATACTATGAATACCTTCACACATAATTATGATCAACTGTGGTACTAGAGATAAATATATGTATGTATGAAGTTATCTAATGTTTATATATATATATATATATATATACATATGGAAACAGAAGAGCAGATACTAAAAGGATGTCATTTACCAAATCTAGCTTACCTTAATATGGGTAGTGGCAGTTGGCACTACCATAATATGGTAGTGGTAGTTACCCTATTTTGGACAGTGGCACTGAGTGCACCCTCAGCAAACCTGCTGGCAACACCAAGCTGTGTGGTGCAGCAGACATGCTGGAGGGCAGGGATCCATCCAGAGGGACCTGGACAGGCTGGAGAGGTGGGCACAAGCCAACCTTGTGAGGTTTGACAAGACCAAGTGCAAGCTCCTGCATCTGGGTTGAGGCAGTCCCAAGCACAAATCCAGGCTGGGCAGGGACTAGTGGGAGAGCAGCCCTGAGGAGAGGGACTTGGGGGTGCTGGTAGGCAAGAAGCTCAACATGAGCCAGCAGTGTGCACTTGCAGCCCACAGGGCCAACCAGAGCCTGGGCTGCATCAGGAGAAGTGTGGCCAGCAGGTGGAGGGAGGTGATTCTCCCACTCTACTGCACTCTGCTGAGACCCCACCTGGAGGACTGCATCCAGTTCTGGAGCCCCTATTGCAAGAAGGATGTGGAGATGCTGGAGTGTGTGCAGAGAAGGGCCACGAGGATGCTCAGAGGGCTGGAGCAGCTCTGCTGTGAGCACAGACTGAAAGAGTTGGGGCTGTTCAGTCTGGAGAAGAGGAGGCTCCCAGGTGACCTTCTTGTGGCCTTCCAGGATCTGAAAGGGGCCTACAAAAAAGCTGGGGAGGGACCATTTAGGCTCTCAGGGAGTGACAGGACTGGGGGCAATGGAGCAAAGCTGGAGGTAAGTTCAGACTGGATGTGAGGAGGTAGTTGTTGAGCATGAGAGTGGTGAGAGGCTGGAATGGGTTGCCCAGGGAGGTGGTTGAGGCTCCATCCCTGGATGTGTGTAAGACCAGGCTGGCTGAGGCTGTGGGCAGCCTGCTCTAGGGTAGGGTGTCCCTGCCAATGGCAGGGGGGTTGAAACTAGATAATCCATGTGGTCCCTTCCAACCCTGACTGATTCTATGATTCTATGAGTATTGGAATACAGCATATGAGCTATGTATGATACAACAAAGATTTAATATGTCCTGATTGAAAAAGATATGAGAGGTACTTGCTTATGGAAAATAAATTATTTTTACATAGAAGAAAACAAAGAAACAAAAGTCAGTGTGAAACTGCTGACCTGCATTGTTCTCAGAAAACTGAAAGAGGTTATTGTGTTATTTTTTCATTATGTTATGCTAAGTATGACCATGCAATAATAGCCTAAATTAGGATTCACCTTCAGTTCCTCAGATTTACAGTCCTGGACCTCAGTCTGAGCCTGAACTTTGCTTAGGTGTCCCAGATTTTACACATCTAACTTCCTGAACCTTTTGCAGACAGATTTTTACTGAAGCAAAGTACTCAGTTTTATCCTTCCAAAAGTGAAGTACTCCATTTGAGAAAGATGACAATGGACAGGATGTGTATTTTTAGATGATCACTCATCCTAAAATTTGTGAAGTTGAAATGGACTCTTAGGATTTCTGTGTTTTTACTTGATTTTAGCAGTAACTGACAGAATAGTCACAAAACTCTAATGTTGCTCTTAAGAATGTCGACATACCTCAGAATAATCCCTTTATTCCCTTTAGTCAATGGAAAGACACAGGCTTATTCTGAAGATGATTCATGGCAGGAACCTAATTTTATGCCCCCCATATATTATTTTGGATCATCTTATTTCTCTCCAGTAACTCTCTATGAACTAGGGTGAACTCTATACCAAATACTCTCTCCAAGATAGTTCTAAAATATATTTTCATGACCTGCTACCTTAAGTCATGAATGGCTTCCTGGAACACAATTTCAGGTGCTTTGGTTGTATGTATGGGCTGGTGAGCTGGAACTGAAATGTTTCAGATACATAGAATCATAGGCTCATAGAATCAGTCAGGGTTGGAAGGGACCGCAAGGATCATCCAGCCCCAACCCTCCGGCCATGGGTGTCCTGGAGTCCTGTGTACCCCAAAATTCCTCTCCCTCTGTGGTTTGAATGGGAGAGGAAAAAGGCGCAGAAAGATCTGTTCCCCCCTGCTGGCCTGCAGGCGTGAAGGGGGGGAGCAAGGGACCCTTCAGGCATGAGGGGTGCCCTGTGCAGAGCCCGCGCTGGAATCAGCTGGACATTGGCTGTGTTCTTCGTGCCTAGGAAGTGGTAACTCAGCTCTTTGTGTAGGAAGGGTATAAATACTGGGGGGGAATTCCCGGCTTGGGGTGTTCCTGCCTTGGAGTTCATTCCTGCCTTGGAGTTCTGCCCCCCCAGCCTGGATAGCTTCTGCACACGGAGCGCCTGACGCTCCAAAGACAAGCTCCGAAGGACTGCGTCCACCTTAAGCACCTCCCTTGTGCTGCTTTATAGCTCTTAACGACCCTCGGAGGCTTCTGAAAGACCCGAAGAGACAGGCCTTTGGACTGCCCTTCCATTCAGCCAGCCTGATCCTTCTGTGAGTAGCTTTGGCTCAGCCTTAGTCTTGATATTGGGGATGCTATATATTTGATAGCTCAAGCCTTTTCCAACTTCTCACTTCTAAAATAGTCCAGTCCACCTATGGTATCCATGTAGATCTTCTCAACCAGCTGAGCCTGCTAATTAAAACTCAATTAATTTCTTTATCTAGTTTTGGGGACAGGTTTTGGGGAAAATAAAATAACTCTATTTTTTATATAAATTCCTGACTCAGCCACATTGATTCCCTGCCTCCATAACAATGGGCAGGGACACCCTAGCTTAGATTAGGCTGGCCAGAGCCCCATCCAGCCTGGCCTTAAACACCTCCAGGCATGGGGCTTCAACCTCCTCCCTGGACAACCCATTCCAGGCTCTCACCATTCTCATGCTGAAGAACTTCCTCCTCACATCCAGTCTGAACCTACCCATCTCCAGCTTCGTTCCAGATAGCTGCAGATCTGCAATATCTGTTTGTTCAGCACCCTAATTCTGAAAGCAAAGTGGCAATGTCTGTGACTTAGCTCTTCAGATTTGTTTTTCACTCTTTGTCAGAAACAGTAGACTTAGTCTGAGCATTTATGCATATTACAGTAATTTAATAATTTTCATTGGATGTTGCCAAAAATGTTTTGCTTGTATAAGGAAACTGTAAAAATGCCTGGCACATATTGTAAGCTAATAAGCAGAGTTAATCAAATAGCCACAGAAATGTGCTGAAATGTTTATAGAACATCTGTAAATTAATATGGAGTGATGCTTCACAAGTAATTATGTAATTATAATTAAGGCCTACCAGAGTTATGTATGTCCACATTAAAAGAGACTTTGTGGCTCCACTTTTTACAACAACTTAAGAAGACAAATGGTTAGGAAACAAATAAACAGGTCCTTTATTTATTGAGGCTGTTATGTAGTTTTACACTAGATCATCCTTGGTTCAGATTTTTTGAGCTACTTATAATTCTTGTAGCTAAAGGAATATCACATAGTGATATTCATAGTGATGGAATAGGAATTGGAATATCACATAGTGAATATTCATAGTGATGAAACAGATTTCAAAGTAAATCAAAGTCTAGCATCCATAATTTGTTTTATTTCAAGAGCAATGAACAGATTCAGACTTCATCTGACAATAGAATTCAGTGAGTGAGGCTGAAGCTTAGACACAGTACAGCATAAATTCCTCAAGTAATACCTAGATTATAGGTGATTCTTTTCTCTTCCAACACCAAGTGCTATCTGAAAAGAGAAAAGAGAAAAGAGAAAAGAAAAGAAAAGAAAAGAAAAGAAAAGAAAAGAAAAGAAAAGAAAAGAAAAGAAAAGAGAAAAGAAAAGAAAAGAGAATAAAAGAAAAGAACTGCCAATTCCCCGTAACAGTTGTATTACAGATCTCATGTGTTCATGATGTAAAATAAACCTACCATTTGATAAATGCAGTAGTGTGACTTTAAATGGCTTCAAATAGTGCCTTGAACGCCTCTTTAGTACTTTGGAAGCCTCAGTGAAAAGTCAGTTTTTCTTAGCATGGGAATTGAACTGAATGCCAGAACTCATCTTCCCAGTTATATAACCTGCAATGGAGGTAAAGGAAACGCACTGGATCTGTTCTTGCAAAACTGCGGTGATGCATCTTGACAAGAGAAAGTCTTTTCTAACGCTGACAACATGCCAGTACATTTTCAGTTGAGAAACAGATAAGGCTAATTGTTAGTGACATGTATTTTCTTTATAGTAATTGATGTCTTGAACTGTGGAAATCTCCAAGTGTTTCTCATAACTATAGATTACTACATGTATATAAAGGATTATTATATTGTCTGCAAGAAATAAGACAACAAATGTGCATGAAATTAAAGCAAAACCAGAAAAAAGAATCTGATGAGGGAAACTGTATTTGATTTTCTTAAATAAAACGTTTTATATAATTTCCCTTTCATTGTCCTTTATTCCTATCTAAAAAATGTCATTATACATCTAGGAAACAGCAGCCCTGAGGAGAGGGGGGTGCTGGTGGGCAAGAAGCTCAACATGAGCTTCTCGGTGTGTACTTGAAATCCAGAGGGCCAACCAGATCCTGGGCTGCAGCAGGAGAAGTGTGGCCAGCAGGTAGAGGGAGGTGATTCTCCCCCTCTACTCGGCTCTGGTCAGACCCCACCTGGAGTACTGCATCCAGTTCTGGAGCCCCTATTGCAAGAGGGATGTGGAGATGCTGGAGTGTGTGCAGAGAAGGGCCACGAGGATGCTCAGAGGGATGGAGCAGCTCTGCTGTGAGCACAGACTGAAAGAGTTGGGGCTGTTCAGTCTGGAGAAGAGGAGGCTCCCAGGTGACCTTTTTGTGGCCTTCCAGGATCTGAAGGGGGCCTAGAAAAAAGTTGGGGAAGGACCATTTAGGCTCTCAGGGAATGACAGGACTGGGGGGAATAAAGCAAAGCTGGAGGTGAGGAGATTCAGACTGGATTTGAGGAGAAGGTTGTTGAGCATGAGAGTGGTGAGAGGCTGGAATGGGTTGCCCAGGGAGGTGGCTGAGGCCCCATCCCTGGAGGTTTTAAAGGCCAGCCTGGATGAGGCTGTGGGCAGCCTGCTCTAGGGTAGGGTGTCCCTGGCCATGGCAGGGATGTTGGAACTGGCTGATCCTTGTGGTCCCTTCCGATTCTGATTAATTCTAAGATTCTATGACATGCTGGAATGTGTCCAGAGAAAGGCTACGAGAATGATCAGAGCTCCTCTCCTATGGAGACAGATTGAGAGAGTTGGAGTTGTTCAGTCTGGAGAGGACAGGGCTCCCAGGAGCCCTTATTGTGGACTTCTAGTATCTGGAGAGGACCTACAGGGAAGCTGGGGAGGGACTTTTTAGGATGTCAGGTAGTGACAGGACTAGGGGGAATGGAGCAAAACCAGAAGTGGGTAGATAGAGCTTGGATGTTAGGAAGAGGTTTTTCTCGATGAGGGTGGTGAGACAGTGGAACAGGTTGCCCAGGGAGGTGGTGGAAGCCTCCTCCCTGGTGGTCTTTAAGGCCAGGCTGCATGTGGCTCTGAGTAACCTGTTATAGTGTGAGGTGTCTCTGCCCATGGCAGGGGGGTTGGAACTATATGATCTTTGAGGTCCCTTCCAACCTTGAGAATTCTATGATTGTATGATTCTTCATACCTCTTATGTATACCTCCTTATACCTTTATTACCTATGACTACAGAGATTACTTGAATTTGGGTTTTCTTAGCCTGGATGGAATATCATACTGCTATAATTATGCTATTTTCTTTATCTACTTTACCTCATTTCAAGATAACTCAGATGCCTCTGAAATGCACTACATAGTTAGGGTATCTTTAATTGCCTTTCAGGATAGCACTGCAACAACTATAAATGTAAATTTATGATTAAGATACTTGAAGCTAGACCCAGAATATTTTTCTACAGATGTCCTCATTTCCTGTTCAAGGTATGTTAGTGTTAAATAAGAACATTGCCTGGAGAAGAGGAGGCTCAGGGCAGACCTCATTGCTCTCTACAACTACCTGAAGGGAGGCTGTAGCCAGGTGGGAGTTGGTCTTTTCTCCCAGGCAATCAACAATAGAACAAGGGGACACAGCCTCAAGTTGTGCCATGGAAAGTATAGGCTGGATGTTAGGGGGAAGTTCTTCCCAGAGAGAGTGATTGGCATTGGAATGGGCTGCCCAGGGAGGTGGTGGAGTCACCATCCCTGGGGGTGTTCAGGAAAAGCCTGGATGGGGTACTTAGTGCCATGGTCTGGTTGACTGGATAGGGCTGGGTGCTAGGTTGGACTGGATGATCTTGGAGGTCTCTTCCAACCTGACTGATTCTATGATTCTATGATTTTTTTTTCCCTGAGAATGCAGTGTAAGCTTTAATATCCTAGCATAGTGCACAGTCATTCATTCAGTAGGACACTTTACTTTGCTTTATTTTCTTAGAAAACTCCTAATATAGTTCTGTATAATTTTGAAACAATCTGATGTAGCCTGTGATTTTCAACTCAACTACTTTATTCAGTAAAACTACTTTTGCTTGATGTTCATGTTATATCTAGAATAATTTCACAGCTAAAAGAGTTGCTTAGTGTATTATTGCATATAATTATACACTGGAATTAACTTGATTTGTATTGGTATTTCTTGCCATCCACCATAGCTTTATAGAAGCTTTTTGAGACAGGAAATTTTTTCTACAGCATGGTCCAAGATAAAAAAATTGTGAAAATGGCCTGTATATGACCTGGATGCAGTTGTACTGATAACTAATAATGACTCTTCTTTGGAAAGAATATAATCAGAGAATCATAGAATCAACCAGATTGGAAGAGAGCTCCAAGATCACAGTATCACAGTCTCACAGTATCACCAAGGCTGGAAGAGACCTCATAGATCATCAAGTCCAACCTGTTACCACAGAGCTCAAGGCTAGACCATGGCACCAAGTGCCACGTCCAATCCTGCCTTGAACAGCTCCAGGGACGGTGACTCCACCACCTCCCTGGGCAGCCCATTCCAGTAGCCAATGACTCTCTCAGGGAAGAACTTTCTCCTCACCTCAAGCCTAAATTTCCCCTGGCACAGCTTGAGGCTGTGTCCTCTTGTTCTGGTGCTGGCTGCCTGAGAGAAGAGAGCAACCTCCTCCTGGCTACAACCACCCCTCAGGTAGTTGTAGACAGCAATGAGGTCTCCCCTGAGCCTCCTCTTCTCCAGGCTAAACAATCCCAGCTCCCTCAGCCTCTCCTCGTAAGGCTGAGCTCGAGGCCTCTCCCCAGCCTCGTTGCCCTTCTCTGGACACGCTCAAGCATCTCAATGTCCCTCTTAAACTGGGGGGCCCAGAACTGGGAGGGCTGTGGTGTTCCTGTATTGCATTTTTAACTTGTCTATTTCTGTCTCTAGCTGTATATATTGTAGATGACTGCTTGGATATTGTGCTAAGCTGTAGATATAAAGCTTCATTCTAATTTCCAGCTTGGTTGAGTCTAGTCTGGGTGATTCCTTAAGAGTGGGGGGGTGGGGAACACCCAAACCATCAGATATGGCTTGAGCAATGCTTTTTGACATTTGTAAAGAAAGTTCTCTCAAAATATTTTTACATTCAGAACCTAACCACAATTAGATGTGCCTGTAAGATAAATTGGAAGAAAACTTAAATAGCTGTGGGGATTCTAAATTTCTTGGTTATTTCTTAGGGAATTCAGCCTGATGCTTCCTTAGTAACATATTGCAGCAAGTTCAGCTTTAGGGTAGATCTGCCAAAATCAATCTAATTAACACACAGTTTAGTAAGTACTACCATTTTTCTTTTCTGCTTGAGTTCTATGCCTACTAGTAAGTTATTTGTCCTTGTAGCTGAAATATGGCATTACAAATCAAGTTTTTAAACAGAACTGCTCTATTTTTAAGAATTGATCTTCAAGGACTTTAAGGAATTCCCTTAAGTTGCAGAAGACTATGACATATTTTAGAATTCCTGACTGCTAAACAGTTTTGCAATGCAGCTGATTATTTCTTGAGTCACTAAGGAGCTGTGGTATTTGGCGTTATCTAAGTAATTCAGAAATCCAGTGTGAGTTAGTGAACAATACCCAGGAAAAAGCAAAACCGAAACACTCAAGGTTCAAGTCAGCTATAGAGTAAAATCAACCAGGTTGGAAGAGAGCTCCAAGATCATCCAGTCCAACCTAGCACCCAGCCCTATCCAATCAACTAGACCATGGCACTAAGTGCCTCAGCCAGGCTTTTCTTGAACACCTCCAGGGACGGTGACTCCACCACCTCCCTGGGCAGCCCATTCCAATGCCAATCACTCTCTCTGGCAACAACTTCCTCCTAACATCCAGCCTAGACTTCCCCCGGCACAACTTGAGACTGTGTCCCCTTGTTCTGTTGCTGGTTGCCTGGGAGAAGAGACCAACCCCACCTGGCTACAGCCTCCCTTCAGGTAGTTGTAGACAGCAATGAGGTCACCCCTGAGCCTCCTCTTCTCCGGGCTAAACACCCCCAGCTCCCTCAGCCTCTCCTCACAGGGTTTGTGTTCCAGGCCCTTCACCAGCCTTGTTGCCCTTCTCTGGACACGTTCCAGCACCTCAACATCTCTCTTGAATTGAGGACCGCAGGCTATACTTAGCCTGAGTTACTGCTGGATGGTTTGAATTTCAGGAAGGTTGATCTGACAACACCACCATCTATTCCTCCTGAGTCTTTAATCTTTGTGTCATTTTGACTGATACTGCTACTGATGCATTGAGTAAATCTTGCTTAATGAGATGAAGGTTGTATCCAGAAACATTATTTTCCTCTCTCTCTGCTATCTTCAGCCTAGCTGGGATATTTTGGTGAGAAGAATTAGACTACAGGCTGTGAAAAGGAAACAGTGGTGATGTCTACTGCACTCATAGGCTTGCTGAGGTGTATAAAAACAAGAACATGAATATAGATAACAGAGCTTGTCTTGAGCTCTGGCTGCATGCACTTCTCTCTCCCTCAGACTGGATGTGCGGATAATCAGATTGGATGTGAGGAGGAAATTGTTCAGCATGAGAGTGGTGAGAGCCTCCAATGGGTTGCCCAGGAAGGTGGTTCAGGCCCCATACCTGGAGGTGTTTAAAGCCAGGCTGGATGAGGCTGTGGACAGGCTGATTTAGGGTAGGGTGTACCTGGCCATGGCAGGGGGCTTGGAACTAGATGATCCGTGTGGTCCCTTCCAACCCTGACTGATTCTATGGTTCTAACTTGCTGTATAACTAATCTTCTGCTTCCTAACCCCTCCTGGCTGATTCTCCAAACTCACCCTGAATGTAAGGCAAAGTCTGGGGTAAGGTAGGGGGGTGGAAAGGAGGTGGAAGGGTGGTTGGGAGCTCCTCCTGAGGACTCTGGTTTCTGGAGGAGTGTTGTGTTTCTGAGTGTTGTGTTTCTGTATTACCTTTTTAACTTGTCTATTTCTGTCTCTAGCTGTATATATTGTAAATACCTGCTTGGATATTGTGCTAGGCTGTAAATACAGCTTCACTCTTTAATTTCCAGGTTGGCTGGGTCTAGTCTGGGTGATTTTCTTGAGTGTGGGGGGGAGGGTAACACCTAAACCATCACACTCTCCTCTTATTTCTTCTTGCAGCAAATACATATATTAGTGTGTGAGATGCAACGAAAAGGAAACTGCCAATTATTTTAGATTAGAAGTCAATCTAAATTAAAATTGCTATTTAATGCTATCTGTGTTTTATATATTTATTTTTATTTATTAATATACTTAATGTGATTTGTGTTTTGTTTGGGATTTTTTTAATCTCCCAGGTGAAAAGGTGCCAAAGTGTTAGATAAACCAATTACCAGCCACAATTGAAACCAAGTGTTTTTGATTAAAAATAAGTCTATTCACTTTAATCTCTGTCTTTGTTACAAGGTAACTCATATGTTTATCTGCAACAGGATTTGTAATATATGGTGTAGAATAGAATCGAATCAATCAGGTTGGAAGAGACCTCCAAGATCATCCAGTCCAACCTAGCACCCAGCCCTATCCAATCAACCAGACCATGGCACTAAGTGCCTCAGCCAGGCTTTTCATGAACACTCCCAGGGACAGTGACTCCACCACCTCCCTGGGCAGCCCATTCCAATGCCAATCACTCTCTCTGGCAAGAACTTCCTCCTAACATCCAGCCTATACTTTCCATGGCACAACTTGAGGCTGTGTCCCCTTGTCCTGTTGCTGGTTGCCTGGGAGAAGAGACCAATCCCCATTTGTTTGTTTTGCATATTTACTATTCAACTGTCATGCTGTCAAAATATTTTCTTTGATATGGATGCTCCTTTTTGGGGCTCTGTCTAGAACATGTCTTCTAGAATCAAGTACATTGGCCCTATCATGAGATACAGACATTAAAGTTCTGTTTGGGTTTCAACGATGGTAAAATGTGCATTATGGTTTGCAAGTTTAGAGTCAGGATTCAGAAAACCAAATGCCAAATCACTGGGAGTGAATCAGAATTTAAGGCATGAGATAAATACCTTCATTGTTGTTCTGCCAGTTTTACTTAACCACCCAACACAGATCTGGGTCAAGTTCCCTTGATTATGTCACAGGAGGTTAGTGTTTCAGTTGCTATTACCAAGTCAAGTAGTTTAAAGCAAATTAATTTAGTTGTTGGGTATTACTGCAAAGACGTGTATAATGAATTTCATAGTGTTCAGCAAATCCATGCATCTGATTACAATTTCTTTTGTTTTGATTTTATTCCCAGAAAGCATACCAGACATCTTTTATTCTTATTCTAAAGCCTCCTGTGTTTACACTTGCAATTGGAACCATTTTTAGAAAGGATGTTGAAAAGTATCATAGAATCATAGAGTCAACCATGTTGGAAGAGACCTCCAAGATCATCCAGTCCAACCTAGCACCCAGCCCTAGCCAATCAACTAGACCATGGCACTAAGTGCTCATCCAGGCTTTTCTTGAACACTTCCAGGGATGGCTACTCCACCACCTCCCTGGGCAGCCCATTCCAATGCCAATCACTCTCTCTGGCAAGAACTTCCTCCTAACATCCTGCCTAGACCTCCCCCAGAACAACTTGAGGCTGTGTCCCCTTGTTCTATTGCTGGTTGTCTGGCAGAAGACACCAACCCCCACTTGGCTACAGCCTCCCTTCAGGTAGTTGTAGGCAGCAATGAGGTCATCAATCTGCTTCATGTAAAAATAGATATTGAGAGACTATTTGAATGACACATTCTCTATTAAAAAAAGCATATGTAGGAGCAAAATTAGTGTGTGATTGGCTCAGAAAACTGGAAAAATTCCACCACTTGACTTTCCAGTCAAATTGGCATTTGCAGATCTTGCCAAATGACAGATTCCCTTGTAGACTACACAGTTACTTTTGTTTCTGTATTATTGCAGTAGGTGAAATAAAACACTTCAGTTTGCCTTTTCTGCTTTTGTGAGCATCGTTATTTGATGTCTGAGCTGGATGTATTCATGTTCCAAAATGTTGTTTTCAAGTAATCACTATCCTTATATTGAAACATTTCAACCAGTAAAATGGTTTCTAGTATTTTAAAACAAGCACATCTGTTTTTCTGTTGCATCATTCATAAAATGCAAATAAATGTTCGACAGTTTTTAGCACTGAAACACTTTCTCATTCTGCCAATGTATGTTATATACATATATAGTGAATTCAGTGCCATGGTCTAGTTTATTAGATAGGGCTGGGTGCTAGGTTGGACTGGATGATCTTGGGAGGTATCTTCCAACCTGGTTGATTCTATGATTCTATTCTATGAATATAGATAAATCAAAAGTTAATGTATGTAACACCTTTAGCATACAAAAATTAAATCAAAATCATATCAAGCATTTAGGTATATGTAAAAAGCTCTGAGAGGAGAGGCTGAGGGAGCTGAGGGTGATTAGCCTGGAGAACAGGAGGCTCAGGGGTGACCTCATTGCTGTCTACATCTACCTGAAGGGAGGCTGTAGCCAGGTGGGGGTTGGTCTCTTCTGCCAGACAACCAGCAAGAGAACAAGGAGGCACAGTCTCAAGTTGTGCTGGGGGAGGTCTAGGCTGGATGTTAGGAGGAAGTTGTTGGCAGAGAGAGTGATTGGCATTGGAATGGGCTGCCCAGGGAGGTGGTGGAGTCACCGTCCCTGGGGGTGTTCAAGCAAAGCCTGGCTGAGGCACTTAGTGCCATGGTCTGGTTGACTGGATAGGGCTGGGTGCTAGGTTGGACTGGATGATCTTGGAGCTCTCTTCCAACCTGAATGATTCTATAATAAATTAAAGGCTAATTGGTAATTCATATTCTGTGTTATCCCTCCAAGTATCATAGTGTTTAATTGACTTTTGCCTTTCTCAAGAGCAAAAAGTCGAATCCTATAAACTTCTAATAATTGATGGCTAAATTTAAATTGGATATTTAAACAAAAAAATGCTTCTTGAGGGTGATAGAGACCAAGGTGAAGGGAAAATCTGCCTAATCTCAGAAACTCACCTGGTAGCTAAAATATGTATAGTAAAGAAAAAGTCAGGTCATCTTTTGGTTTAAAGAATTTCTTTTATGCCTAATACACCAATTTCTTCCAATATGGTAACTAAAATTAATATTAACTCTCTCTGCTTAGTGCCTTTCCTTTATTTATTTCACGCATGAAGGATTAGCTGATAGACACTGACAAAAATAGGTAGTGTACATACGTAAAGGGCTTGTAGGAAGCCCTTTGGGTAACACTTCATTATGTCAACAAAATCCAGAACAGTTTTTGAGTTAGAAAAGCTGGCAAAGTAACAGACCTTTAGGCTGATACGACATCATAGCTGTACAGTGTCAGAGCAGATGAAAAAGCAGCATTCCATAAACTATGTTTTTCTAGTATGCTATTTTACTGATATAATTACTTCAGGCCAGTCAGTCTCACCTCTGTGCCTAGTAAGATCATGGAGCAGATCCTCCTGGAGGCACTACTGAGACAGGAGAATAGTGAAGAGGTGATTGGCTACAATCAGTATGGCTGCACCAAGGGCAAATCCTGCCTGACAAACCTGGCGGCCTTCTATGAACAGCTCACAGCATTCATAGATGAGGGTTGAGCAACTGATGTAATTTACCTGGGCCTGAGCAAGGCCTTTGACACTGTCCTGCACCACATCCTGGTCTCCAAGCTGGTGACACAAGGGTTTGATGGGTGGACCACGAGATGGATAAAGAACTGGCTTGATGGCCAAAGAGTGGCTGTCAATGGCTCCATGTCCAAGTGGAGGCCAGTGACAAGTGGAGTCCCTCAGGGATCAGTCCTGGGGCCAGTCTTGTTCAATATCTTTGTCGGTGCCATGGACAGAGGCANGTCTAAATCTCCCCTCTGCCAGTTTAAACCCATTCCCCCTCGTCCTGACATTACCAGACCTTGTCAATAGTCCCTCCCCAGCCTTCCTGTAGGTTCCCTTCAGATACTGGAAAGCCACTTGCCTCAGCAAGTTTGCTGACAACACCAAGCTGTGTGGTGCAGCAGATACACTGGAGGGAAGGGATCCATCCAGAGAGACCTGGACAGGCTGGAAGTGGTCAAAAGCCAACCTCAGGAGGTTCAACAAGAGCAAGTGCAAGGTCCTAAATCTGGATTGAGGCAATGCAAAGCACAAATCCAGGCTGGGCAGTGAGTGGCTGGAGAGCAACCCTGAGGAGAGGGACTTGGGAGTGCTGGTGGATGAATGGATGAGAAGCTCAACAGGAGCCAGCAGTGTGCACTTGCAGCCCACAGGGCCAACCAGATCCTGGGCTGCATCAGAAGAAGTGCGGCCAGCAGGTCGAGGGAGGTGATTCTTCCCCCTCTATTGCACTATGGTGACCTTCTTGCGGCCTTCCAATGTCTGGAGGGGGCCTACAAAAAAGTTGGGGAGGGACTTTTTAGGCTATCAGGTAGTGACAGGCCTAGGGGGAATGGAGCAAAGCTGGAGGTGGGGAGATTCAGACTGGACATGAGGAGGAAGTTCCTCAACACGAGAGCAGTGAGAGCCTGGAACAGGTTGCCCAAGGAGGTTGTTGAGGCCCCATGCCTGGAGGTGTTTAAGGCCAGGCTGGGTGAGGCTGTGGCCAGCCTGATCTAGGGTGGGATGTCCCTGCCCATAGGAGGGGAGCTGGAACTAGATGATCCTTGTGGTCCCTTCCAACCCTGACTGATTCTATGATTCTGTGATTCCATTGTCTGTAGTCCTTAGTGACAGGATAAGGTGCAATGGGCAAATTGAAATGTATGAAACTCCATCTGAATGCAAGAAGGTATTTTCCTACAGTGGTGAGGCACTGGAATGCATCACTCAGAGACTGTGGAATGTCTATCCTTGGAGATACACAATACTTAACATGCTCCAGAGACTGTATCTGAGCAGCAGATGGGGTTTTACTGCAAGGACAGGCTATGAAGTAAACACAAGCATAATAAGGGAGGTTATTTTTCTCCTGTGTTCAACACTGGTCAGAACACACCTTGAGTACTGTGTCCAGTTCTGGGCCCCTCAATTCAAGAGAGCTGTTGAGATACTGGAATGTGTCCAGAGAAGGATAACGAAGCTGGTGAGGGACCTGGAACACAAACCCTATGAGGAGAGGCTGAGGGAGCTGGGGGTGCTTAGCCTGGAGAGGAGGAGGCTCAGGGCAGACCTCATTGCTGTCTACAGCCACCTGAAGGGAGGTTGTAGCCAGGTGGGGTTGGTCTCTTCTCCCAGACAACCAGCAATAGAACAAGGGGACACAGCCTCAAGTTGTGCTGGGGGACGTCTAGGCTGGATGTTAGGAGGAAGTTGTTGCCAGAGAGAGTGATTGGCATTGGAATGGGCTGCTCAGGGAGGTGGTGGAGTTGCTGTCCCTGGGGGTGTTCAAGAAAAGACCAGATGAAGCAATTAGTGCCATGGTCTAGTTGATTGGCTGGGTCTGGGTGCTAGGTTGGACTGGATGATCTTGGAGGTCTCTTCCAACCTGCTTGATTCTATGATCATTCAGTTTTCTGTGAGGAAGCTGCAGAACACAGCATCGTAAAACAAAAGTTACTTTGTTCTTTACTTTTACAAGTCAAAAATTTAAACATACTGTGTTTTTTTCTGTTCTTCTAGTAATGACATCTGTGACAGTGAATTATCATTTGGTTTTCTTTATTTCCACCCCATCCCAATGATTTCCTCTACTTACACTGATAAAAAAAAGAAATATCAAAAGATTTGTATCTTATCATTTGCTCTTCCTTACATAGGTTTTAGATATCATCATTCTTAATCCCTCAAGTTTTATAGGAAAGAAGTTTACAGAGACTTTGGGAACATCTTCAGTAGCAAAAAAATGTTATGCACATGGAAGAGAGGAATAAGCAAGTGAATTAACTGCTGAAGTAGATGTCATTGTTAAATATGCTAAATATGAAATAACATAAAGAAAATCAAAATGTATAGGTTGTGAGCCACGTAGCTGTCAAGGTCTTTGATAATCATTTGGAAACTCAGAATCATAGAATCAGTCAGGGTTGGAAGGGACCACAAGGATCATCCAGTTCCAACCCCTGCCATGGGCAGGGACACCCTACCCTAGATCAGGCTGGCCACAGCCTTCTCCAGCCTGGCCTTAAACACCTCCAGCAATGGGGCCACTAGCACCTCCTTGGGCAACCAGTCCAGGCTCTCACCATTCAGCAAACTTGCTGAGGCTGCACTCAATGCCTCTGTCCGTGGCACTGACAAAGATGTTGAACAAGACTGGTCCCAGGACTGATCCCTGAGGGACTCCACTTGTCACTGGCCTCCACTTGGACATGGAGCCATTGACAGCCACTCTTTGGGTGTGGCCATCAAGCCAGTTCTTTATCCATCTCGTGGTCCACCCATCAAACCCATGTGTCACCAGCTTGGAGACCAGGATGTGGTGCAGGACAGTGTCAAAGGCCTTGCTCAGGTCCAGGTAAATGCCATCAGTTTCTCACCCCTCATCTATGAATGTTGTGAGCTGTTCATAGAAGGCCATCAGGTTTGTCAGGCAGGATTTGCCCTTGGTGCAGCCATACTGGTTGTAGCCAATCACCTCTCCACTATTCTCCTGTCTCAGTAGTGCCTCCAGGAGGATCTGCTCCATGATCTTACCAGGCACAGAGGTGAGACTGACTGGCCTCTAGTTCCCTGGTTTCTCCTTCTCCATGTTTTTGAAAATGGGAGTTATGTTTCCCCTTTATCAGTCAGCGTTTAAGTGTGCTTCAACAGAATATTCTGGAGGAAGAGGTTAGGAAAAACACAGCAACACTGAAAGAGTTTTTTACTGTAGGCTGAGCAAACAAAATGACACATATCATGGACAGACATAAACTTTGGTTTTTGTCACTTACTATTCTCAAATTTCATACCTGCTATTAAAGCAAATAATTATTTGATCTAATTTCATTGAGTACTTTGCCTGCATAGGAAAATAGGACATAAAGCTCTGCTACCACCTCTATTTCTGACCCATACACTTAGCCATTTTCATTCTCTGTCTTATGCTTTGAAAGGTTTCATTATTGCTTAAAAAAAAAGTCAATAACCATTTCTATAGGAAAAAAAATACCTTTCCTGCTCCACAATCCATTTTCATATGTCATTTGAGGACATGTGCTTCTAAGTGGGTACTGGCAAGAAATACAATGACAAAATCTTGATTGAGAGCATCATTATTTCTGTTTTTTTTTTTTTGCATCTGCTGTTTATTGTTTGTTCTTTTCAGTGTAAATAAGTTTAAAGACAGTGTGTAAAACCAAGCACCATCAAGCAGGATTTAAATATGGAAAGAAAAGGTTTTATTCATTTTTAGCCTTTCTCTTTTGCTTTGTTTTCAAGATTTGTGAGGTCAAGAAATGTAAATATAGACCAATAGTGAATGTATTAAACACTTTAAGAACAAAACAAACACATAAAAATGTACTCAGACTTCTTGAATAACTTCCACAGAGAACTTAAAGTTATGAGGCAAAATTCAAGTTTACTGAAGCAGTCACAGAGTGAGTCTACTACATTTTGCTAATTGAATCACATTAGGCATACTGTTACTGCTGTTGGTATGTGTGCTGAGCAATTCCTTCTGACAGGAAGAACCTAAGGCAAAGAAATGTCAGCGGAAGCTAAAAGAGATCAAGGAGAGAAAATGTCTTCTATTACAATATCATTGAAACATTCTGCATCTCTTAATGGCAGAATGAAGTGAACTGTGACACAGAATCATAGAATCATAGAATCAACCAGGTTGAAAGAGACCTCCAAGATCATCCAGCCCAACCTAGCTCCCAGCCCTATCCAGTCAACTAGAACATGGTACTAAGTGCCTCAGCCAGGCTTTTCTTGAGCACCTCCAGGGACGGTGACTCCACCACCTCCCTGGGCAGCCCATTCCAATGCCAATCACTCTCTCTGCCAACAACTTCCTCCTAACATCCAGCCTAGACCTCCTCCAGCAGAACTTGAGACTGTGCCTCCTTGTTCTCTTGCTGGATGTCTGGCAGAAGAGACCAATCCCCCACCTGGCTACAGCCTCCCTTCAGGTAGTTGTAGGCATCAATGAGGTCTGCCCTGAGCCTCCTCTTCTCCAGGCTAAACAACCCCAGCTCCCTCAGACTCTCCTCATAGGTTTGTGTTTCAGGCCCTTAACCAGTTTCATTGCCCTTCTCTGGACATGTTCCAGCACCTCAACATCTCTCTTGAATTGAGGGGCCCAGAACTGGACACAGTACTCAAGGTGTGGCCTGACCAGTGTTGAGTACAGGGGAAGAATAACCTCCCTCGTCCTACTGGCCACACTGTTCCTGATCCAGGCCAGGATGCCAGCATTGAGAATATGTACACTGTGAATATAAATAATTGTAAGGTACACATTGTATCAGTAAAATATCCTATACCATGTAAATAACAGAAATAATCACAGTCTCACAGTATCACCAAGGTTGGTAGAGACCTCATGGATCATCAAGTCCAAGCCGTTACCACAGAGCTCAAGGCTAGACCATGGCACCAAGTGCCACGTCCAATCCTGCCTTGAACAGGATATAATGATAGTAATAACAATGGCTTGATTCTATGATTCTAGAACAGGTCACTCAAAGCCTCAAAAATGGTTAAAAATTACTGGTCATGTGGCATGAGTCCTGAATATCAAAATTAATAAGTGATATTAGTTTTGACAACAATCCTACCTGCCCCCATTAATGCCCTCCACTACAGTATGTGACTTGACTTTGTGTTAAGGGAGTTTTCCCTTTGCAAACTTCAGAGTATCACAAACCACATACCACTTCATAAAAGCTGAAATTTTATTACCTATCAGATCAGTAATTAAGTTTCAATTTGAGTACTACATTAGGGAATCTCATAGAATTTATTAACTAAAACGAAAATGTTTCAAGGTAGAAAAAAACTTGCATGTCTCCAATCTCTTGTAAAAGGTCAGACGAGTAAATTGTAACATTATCACAATGAAGAGGTGCTAGTTACGTGCTTCCTGGTGAATCCACCAATTCCATTCACACATGACTGACTTAGAATAGTCATTAAATTGCACCTCCTGGTATTTTATTGAATTCTCTAAGACACTTCAAAGATATGAAGCTTTAGGGACGATCCGGACAAGGGCATTGAGTCCATCATCAGTAAGTTTGCAGATGACACCGAGCTAGGAGCAGGTGTTGATCTGTTGGAGGGTGAGTCCCTCCCTGCAGAGGGACTTTGACAGGGTGAATGGGTGGGCAGAGGCCAATGGGACAAAATATAAGAAGCCCAAGTGCAGGCTTCTACACTTTGTCCACAACAACCCCAAGCAATGCTACAGGCTGGGGACAGAGTGGCTGGAGAGCAGCTAGGAAAAAATAGAGCTGAGAGACTGAGGGAGCTGGGGTTGTTTAGTCTGGAGAAGAGGAGGCTCAGGGGTGATCTCATTGCTGTCTACAACTACCTGAACGGAGACTGTAGCCAGGTGGGGGTTGGTCTTTTCTCCCAGGCAACCAGCAACAGAACAAGAAGACAGTCTTAAGTTGTGCCTGGGGAGGTCTAGGCTGGATGTTAGGAGGAAGTTCTTCCCAGAGAGAGTGATTTGCCATTGGAATGGGCTGCCCAGGGAGGTGGCGGAGTCACCGTCCCTGGAGGTGTTCAAGATTGGATGAAGCACTTAGTGCCATGGTCTAGTCGATTTGACAGGGCTGGGTGATAGATTGGACTGGATGATCTTGGAGATCACTTCCAACCTGGTCGATTCTATGATTCTATATGTGACAATTCAGGTTTTAATCATATGACTCCACACTGGCTTTTACCTAATCTATATTCAGTGAATTAAAATTTCTTTGTATTTCTCTTGGTTATTCTGAGGTGGCTCCCAGGATCATTCTTTAGAAGAGATCCAAATTTTTCATCGAACGTAAAAAATAATTCTCCAAATTATTAATCTCCTATTAATTAGTCACCTAGAGAACATATTACAGAAAAGGGATTAATTCAGTATGCAACTGTGGTACGTGCCAGGAGCACTATTCCTGTGCCTTAATGATATTGGGATAATGTGAAAATAATGTCATATGATTATAGCATGAAATACTGATATTATGTTTTATGGTTTAGTATTTAAACTAAAATGAGGCTGCCCAGCATTGTGCACAGATGGCTTTTGCATATTCTAATGGAGAGTCTACACAGTCTCTGAGTAATCTATTCCCACATTCAGTCACACTTACAGTAAAAAGTGTTGCCCAAGCTTCATAGAGAGCCTTCTGTGTTTCAATCTGTGTCATCACCTCTGGTCCTGTAACTGGGTGTCACTGAAAAGAGCCTACCTTTGTTGTCTTAGAACCTTCACTTTAGGTAATAATACATATTGATGATATCCTCTGTCAGCCTTCTATTCTCCAAGCTATGAAGCCTCAGATCTCTCACTTTTTTCTCATATGACAGGTACTCCTTGCATCTCTTTTGTACTGATGAGGCCAAACTTGGACATGGTCCTCCAAATACAGCCTCAGCAGTTCTGAATAGAGGGAAAAGATCTCCTCCCTTGACTTGCTAGCAATGCTTTGCTAATGGAGAACGTTCCATTTTGCTGGGGGAGATATAGGCTGGATGTTAGGAGAAAGTTCTTCACAGAGATAGTGACTTGCCATTGGAATGGGCTGCCCAGGGAGGTGGTGGAGTCACCGTCCCTGGGGGTGTTCAAAAAAAGCCTGGATGAGACATTTAGTGCCATGATCTAGTTGATTGGCTAGGGCTGGGTGCTAGGTTGGACTGGATGACCTTGGAGGTCTCTTCCAACCTGGTTGATTCTATGATTCTACGATTGCATCATTGTGTAACACATAAGCTAAAACTACCCAAAAAAACAGTGATAATTTCAGCTGGGACTTATTCTGTTGGATATCTGTTATATTTAATGACAGAAGGAGGAAGAAGTCTTAGAAAAGTTTCCTGAAATAGTATTTATATATTAAAGAGAGTTTGCAGAAGACTAATTTAAGATTACTACTGTTCCTTCTTTACAGTTGGTCTCTTCTGCCAGGCAACCAGCAATAGAAAAAGGGGACACAGTCTCAAGTTGTGCTGGGGGAAGTATAGGCTGGATGTTAGGAGGAAGTTCTTCACAGAGTGAGTGATTGGCATTGGAATGGGCTGCCCAGGGAGGTAGTGGAGTTGCTGTCCCTGGAGGTGTTCAAGAAAAGCCTGGCTGAGGCACTTAGTGCCATGGTCTGGTTGACTGGCTAGGGCTGGGTGCTAGGTTGGACTGGATGATCTTGGAGGTCTCTTCCAACCTGGTTGATTCTATGATTCTATGTAGAGATATAACGATAGAAACATATTGAAGTCAAATTTACGATTACTATTACCTTCCCACTAAAAATGATACCTTCAAATTCATGAATACCTCAGGATAATTGCTATCCCAGAACCATCAATTTTGTGAATTATTAGAATTGTAATTCTGTACAGGAAGCTGCTCTGGTAAGATGACTGATTAAAGAAGAGCTGAGGTGATTGGACCATTTCCCAGAGTCTAAATTTCTTTGTGTTATTCAAGATGCTTCATAATATCACTGTGTTTGAATGACCTTGGGCAGCAGCCAAACACTGACATAGTCACTTGCTCACTCTCTTCCCATCACAGTCTGGCAGAGAAATGAAGCGAACAAAACACCAACACAACACACGTCAACCAAACCAAAAGAAAGTGCCACAAAGACAATCTTTCACCAGTTCTCACAAGAAGACCAACACTCAGGAAATCTCCATGCAATGATCACCTTGAAAACAAAAAAGCCTCTTTTTTACAGTTCTACAAGTGAATAGAAAGAAGCAGTTAAACACAGAGGAGCTCAGCCTAAGTAGGAAGCCAGCCAGCATCCATGAGTGAAGAGGAAGATGGAGAGCAACCATCAAGTCTCTATCCTGCCTTTGTTGCCTTCCTATTCACCCAGTGTGCACCATGGGGACTCACCAGCAGTGATAGGAAGAGGATCCCTCTGCCTAGTTGGCCAAACTCAGGACTTCTGGTTTTCCTGAGGCAGATTATAAACGGGAGTAGACAGGGAGCGCAAAGTGGTCACATCTGGGGTGGGAAGAGATTCTAACAGAACCCAAGTGCTCTGGTTTTGGGGGAAAGGGGAAAAATGCAGTGTGGGGTGGGAAAGGGGCAGATATGGTGAAAAAAGGGAGGTGGTCCTGAAAGGATGGAGATGAAAAGAGGAAGTTGGGGGAAAAGAAAGGAGATGGAGAGAAAAGGAGGAAAATGGGGAGAAGAGAGATTAAAAAAATAAAAATGAAAACTGGACTGTAGTGTTTGCATTGAAACCACACTTTTTGTGACCAACCCTTTGTCATTTCTGCTTGGAGTAGGAACCAGACATCTTCACTGGCTCACTATGTTGACTGAAGAAGAGTAAGTCATACCTGTCTGAGGAAAAAAATGAGGAAATAAAAAGGAAAAATAATATATATATATACACCAAGTAACCAGCAACAGAACAAGGGGACACAGCCTCAAGTTGTGCTGGGGGAGGTCTAGGCTGGATGTTAGGAAGAAGTTCTTCACAAAGAGAGTGATTGGCATTGGAATGGGCTGCCCAGGGAGGTGGTGGAGTTGCCATCCCTGGTGGTGTTCAAGAAAAGACTGGAAGGGGAAGTTGGTGCCATGCTGTAGTTGATTGGAGAGGGCTGGGTGCTAGGTTGGACTGGATGATCTTGGAGATCACTTCCAACCTGGTGGATTCTATGATTGTGTGATACTGTTCAGCAACAACCAAATCACTCATGCACTCCTTCAGTGCATTACATCACCAACACTGGTTTAGCCACAGATCCAAAACACAGCAGGAAGAAAATCAATTCACCCTAGCCAGACTTGGTACAATCTACATCCTTTCTTCCTTACTATTTTCATCATGCTTAGGTCCTACATCACCTGGTGCATCCTCATTAATGCCTTCTGAGCAACTTAAAGCAGCAAACCCATATGGAATTGACTAACAATCTTTCAAAATTATATCAAGGGAAGGAACAAGCACAAGATCAAGAAGCTATTGTCGTGGAGGCAGGGAATTAATGTGGCCAAGTCAGGAATATATATAAAAATAGAGTTATTTTATTTTCCTGAAAACCTGCCCCCAAAACTAGATACAGAAATTAATCTAGTTTTAATTAGCAGATTCAGTTGATTGAGAAGATCTACATGGATACCACAGGTAGACTTGGCTATTTTAGAAGTGACAAGTTGGAAATGGCTTAAGCTATTAAATATAGCATCCCCCTTATTAATATAAGGCTGAGCCAAAGTTACTCACAGGTGAGTCAGGCTGGCTGAAAGGAAGGGCGGTCCAGATGCTTGTCCCTTCGCTGTCTCTCAGAAGCCTCTGAGGGTCGTTAAGGGCCTATTGAGCCTGCATAAAGGGTGCTTAAGGTGGAAGCTGTCCAAAGCGGAGACAGCTCTGTCCCTCAGGAGCTTGTCCTTCGGAGCACCAGGGGCTCCTTCTGCAGAAGCTATCCAGGCGGGGGAGAACTCCAAGATGGGAATGAACTCAAGGGCGGGAACACCCCAAGGCGGGAAGTCCCCCAATATTTGTACCCTTCATAGACAAAGAGCTGAGTTACCACTGCCTAGGCGTGATGAACACAGCCAATCCCCAGCCGATTCCAGCACGGGCACTGCATGGGGCAGTGAAGGGTCCCTTCCTCCCCCCCTTCACGCCTGGAGGGCAGGGTGGGGGGAACAGGTCTTTTAGTGCCTTTTCCTCTCCCATCCAAACCTCAGAGGGAGAGGAATTTTGAGGTGTACAGGACTCCAGGATAGCTACGCCTTATACTGGAGTGATTTTAGGGTTTGGGTTATCATTTGGTTGGCTTTCTTTTTTGTGGGTTTTTGATGGGGTTTCTTGGTATGGTTTTTGTCTTGTGAGAGTTCCTACACACAGAGTGCCATTTACAATAATTTTGATCTCTTCTAAGTTGTCGTACTCAATTAAGGCAGCAGATGGATTTTAGCAAGGTATGAAGTAAAAACAGCTGGCTGAAAGAAGAGAAACAAGGTGACACATAATGACTACAGTATGAAGATTTAAGATGTTTGGGTTTTTTTTCCAGAAAAGTTATAAATTGCATTTTTGTAATAAGGTGAAACAGGGGAAAAATTTGCTTTTAGCAAAATTCAATCATGCTGGTGTCCTCAGTAGAAACTCAGACAGACTAGAGGCCTTTTGATTTAAGTGTGTTGAGCCCTGTGGCAGCTGGCATGAGCTGGAACTTCTAAAACTTTAGTTAAAAGGGAATAGACAAGATTTGGGAAGTAATTTAAAGGTAAATGACTTGTCCAGAGAACCTTTGAAAGAGGCAGGCTGTGAGTCACTGAAACAGCAGCAGGTGGTTGTTCGGTACCACGGAAATCTTGATGATGTGATCTATACCCGATCCTGTGAATACCTGTATCTCAAGTTGCTTGACAGCTCGAGACAGACCCTAGACAAGCTGCCATACAGAAGGAATATTAGGGAGTCTTCATGAGTGATTAAAGTGTAAGAGAGGCAACTCAGTGACCCAGGCACAAGACTGTGTAACACACATCTGGAATTTCTGGAGAAGAGGAGGCTCAGGGGTGACCTCATTGATGTCTACAACTACCTGAAGGGAGGCTGTAGCCAGGTGGGGGTTGGTCTCTTCTCCCAGACAACCAGCAATAGAACAAGGGGACACAGTCTCAAGTTGTGCTGGGGGAAGTATAGGCTGGATGTTAGGAGGAAGTTCTTCACAGAGAGAGTGATTGGCATTGGAATGGGCTGCCCAGGGAGGTGGTGGAGTCACCGTCCCTGGAGGTGTTGAAGAAAAGCCTGAATGAGGCACTTAGTGCCATGGTCTGGTTGACTGGATAGGGCTGGGTGCTAGACTGGACTGGATGATCTTGGAGGCCTCCTCCAACCTGGTTGATTCTATTCTATTCTATTCTATTCTATTCAAACTGATGGAGTGAGAGGGAGAAGAGAGGAATTGGGGGTATCCCAGAACAGTAACAAATAGTCTATGCCTAGTCTTCTATGACATAATGAGAACCAGAAAAATATTGTCAATTAAAATTTGATGAATGAATACCATGGTGAAAGGTCACTCAGGCTGCATCTGAATGGAATAAGGTCCCAAAGCTTCCCTTTAACACTATATAACACTAAATCAACAAAACAACAGGCTTCCTGCTGTCACTGTATTGATATGAATAAAATAGTGCTAGAGGCCTTAAAAATCTGACATTGAAAATGAGACAGTTGTTTAACTCAGGTGAAGTACAATTCTTTAAATACTATTTAATAACTAATTTTAAAGAAGAAGAATCTGCAAATATATCAGTGAAAAAAGAAATGTCACAGAGCTGGCTGAAGTACTGAAAGTACCAATAATGGTTGCATAATTATTTAGATCAGCAACACAGACAGTGAAAGGGCTGTGGTAAAAGGTCTGTGCTTAACATAGCTGTACCACACCCATGTGGTTAGTAAGATAGAGCTAAAATATTTAGATGATAATGCAAAGAAGAATGATAGATAAAAGCTACTTAAGCATCATGTGAAAGATGAAAAAAAATGGACAAGAGCAGCAGAGAACATTAAAGTGTCGAGGTGAGGAGAAAATTCTTCCCTGAGAGAGTCATTGGACACTGGAATGGGCTGCCCAGGGAGGTGGTGGAGTCGCCGTCCCTGGAGCTGTTCAAGGCAGGATTGGACGTGGCACTTGGTGCCATGGTCTAGCCTTGAGCTCTGTGGTAATGGCTTGGACTTGACGATCTGTGAGGTCTCTTCCAACCTTGGTGATACTGTGAGACTGTGATACTGTGTGCATTTCCATTTTCAAAGAGGAAATATGTTAGATGACGGGAATGAAAGTGTGGTGCACTATGTGATTTGGTTTAAGGAGGAGGAGGGAGGTTTGGTTGGTTCCTTTTCCTTCTTTTTCTTTTCTTTCTTTTCCTTCCTTTTTCTTTTTCCCTTTTTCATTTTCTTCCTTTTCCCTTTTATCCCTTCTTTTACTTTTTCTCCCTTTTCCCTTTTCTTCCTTTTCCCATTTCTCCCTTCTTTTACCTTTTCTCCCTTTCCCCTTTTCTCTCTTCTTTTCCCTTTCCCCCCTTTTTGCTTTTTCTCCCTTTTCCCTTTTCCCTTTTCTTCCTCTCAGATCCTGTGTTGTTTTCCTTTTAAAAGGACAGGGAGCAGAAGGAATTACTAGTTGGAAGAACAGAAGATTGATCATTTCCTGGAGAGCCCTTGGGCATCCTTAAGTGCAGCATTTTCCAGTAACTGCAAGACACATCAGGACAAAGTGTACAGACATCATCTGGCAACTGAAACTGAAAGGGATGCTACTGAGCAGGTTAGGGAACATGCACAGCCCAGACTCAAAGATGACTAAAAACCCTGTTCCCTAGGGATAAAAATAGACTATGGTAATAATACAATCATTGAACTGAATACAGTGAAAACTGCAAGAATGTTCTAACCTCATAGGACATTTTGGATAAATGGAGAATAATTTATAAACTATTTTCCCCTGCTCTCTTACTTAGTAACATAGAGATTTTTATATTTAAAAGTAAAGTGTATCTGTTCATGCTTTACTCAGATCTGTGGGTTTGACTCTGTACTGGAGAACTCTTCAGCATCCTGGCTTTTTTGACCCTGTGCTGGTTTGAGAATAACTGAAGTATTTCACTGAGAGAAATTAAATCCTTAGCTGTGAAACCAGGTGGGAGTTGATCTCTTCTCCTAGGCAACCAGCAACAGAACAAGGGGACACAGTATCAAGTTGTGTTGGGGGAGGTGTGGGCTGGATGTTAGGAGGAAGTTCTTCTCAGGGAGAGTAATTTGCCATTGGACTCTTCCCAGAGAGAGTGATTTGCCATTGGAATGGGCTGCCCAGGGAGGCGGTGGAGTCGTCATCCCTTCATCCCTGGGGGTGTGCAGGAAAAGCCTGGATGAGGCACTTAGTGCCATGGTCTAGTTGATTGGCCAGGGCTGGGTGCTAGGTTGTACTGGATGACCTTGGAGGTCTCTTCCAACCTGGTTGATTCTATGATTCTATCTGGAATTTCTCCATTGACACAAATATAAGTGAAAATTGTATTGGTATTCATAGTATCACAGTCTCACAGTATCATCAGGGTTGGAAGAGACTTCACAGATCATCAAGTCCAACCCTTCACCACAGAGCTCAAGGCTAGACCATGGCACCAAGTGCCACGTCCAATCTTGCCTTGAACAGCTCCAGGGACGGCGACTCCACCACCTCCCTGGGCAGCCCATTCCAGTGGCCAATGACTCTCTCAGTGAAGAACTTTCTCCTCACCACGAGCCTAAACTTCCCCTGGTTTCTCAAAAAGCTTGCAATGTTGTACCAACAGAATAACTGTAAACATTATGACAAGTATACACATATGTCTTTGTATTTACATTAAGCTACACAGGTATTGCTCAGCTGTGCAAAGAAATGCAATAGCATTTGGCTTCTATTTATTTAAGTGATTTAACTTGTAGGTCCAAGGAACTATAGAAACCATCCTTTTCAGGAAATAAGAAGGGTATTCAATTTGAAAATCTTGGCTGACAGGAATATGTCAGGTACATAATGTCAACTTTTTTTGATTGAAGTTGCAGTAGAAAAATATCAAAGATATTTTACAGATCTGAACTTTTAGAACAGTAATGATTCTAATTATTCTTTATTGGTAAAAAAAATCAAAATCATGTAGCTCTGAAAGAAACCATCTCAGCAAGGCCAGTATTTTCAAGCTGATAATAATTCCTAGTACCACTTTCTTACATGTGCTTTATAATTTACTTTCTAGTCCTGTATTTAATATAGACACTTAATATAAAGAATAAATGGCTTTGTTCAGTCTTTCAAACTTATCTGCACTTACTTCACACAATAATATTTCCTTTCACTCTCCAGCTGCATAATAACTCTATGTATCACCATGCACCTGGCTATATCACCATGTTCTGACTATATTCCATTTGAAACCTGTTGGATTCCTGCACAACAAAATAGCTTCAAATTATTTCTTCTTTTCCAACTTCATTCATTAGCATTCTGTACGGAAGTCTTTATCAGATAAAAGCATTATTAGAGTAGAAACAAGACTGGAAAAGTATTATTTTATGGCAGAGATCGTTGCTGGGTCAGATATTAATTAGAGAAGAAATTCATACTGAAATGTCATGTGTTACTTTGACCCACCTTCATTATACCACAGCACTGAGGTTGTCCTTTGAGACATGTTCAATACTACATTTGCAGCACATTAATGAACATTCAATTGAATGTTCATGGTCTTTTTCTTACTTTTTTTTTTTTCTTTCTTCTTTTTTAATCTTTTTTTTTTCTTTTCTCCTTTTTTTTTTTTTTTCTGGTGAGGCAATTCATTAAAGGCACAAAGACACTCATCTTTTCTTACACTGGCAAAAAGACAGAAATCTGCACAGAGGAGGAACAAGGAAAACAATATCCTTAAACAGAAAGATAAGTGCATAGTGTTTTCCACTTCCTATTATGCTTGTTCCTTTGCTTTCATTTGTGATTCTCTCTTTCCTTTCATGAACTTTCACTAGAAGACAAGAACTAATTCTGAGTGTAAAACAGAGACAAAGAGATTTGTAGACAAAGATAGATCCACATATCACTTCAGGTATCTCTTGTTAGAAGAAAAGGGACAATATGATTAAGATACACAGATACTGGGAAGAAAGTCACAGTATTTAGCTCAATACAAAAGTAACTTTTCTTCCAGAAACCATCTAATAATCTTCAGATGTTTCTGAAATATCTGAACGTTATAAACATTTGGACACTATAAAATGTGGGTAGAAATATACTACAGAAAGTAGTACTTAGAAGAAAATTTCTATCATTAGAGTATTATGCAAAATATAAATCCTATTATTTCTGTGTTCATGCAAAATATAAATCTTATTAGTTCTGTGTTCTCAGATAAAAGCTGCTGAACAAAAACCAAACAAACTACGAATGTGTGCTAGTTTGAAGCTAGCTAGAATGTTTTGGTGAGAAGAACTAGATTACAGGCTGTGAAAGGAAAACAAGGCTGATGTCTACTTCCTTCATAGGCTTGCTGAGATGTGTAAGAAAAAGAATCAAAAGATAGATAAGGCCCAACTACTCCTGCTGGGGAGCTCTGAGCTGCATCTCTCTTTCTGACCTCACCCTCCGTTTCTCTGACTAATCCACTTTGCTTCCTAACCCCCTGGCCAAACCTCCATTCTTCCTTGGGACTGGGGTAAGGTTGAGAGGGGTAGGGGGAATGTGAAGGGTGGTTGAGAGCCCCTCCTGGGGACTCAGGTTTCTGGGAGGGGAGTTGTGTTTCTGTATTACCTTTTACCTTGTCTATTTCTGTCTATAACTGTAGGTACTGTAACTATCTGCTTGTACATTGAGCTAAGCTGTAAATATAAGCTTCGTTCCTTAATTTCCAGTTCATCTGAGTCTAGTCTGGGTGATTTCATAAGAGTGGGGGGGCAGGTAACACCCAAACCATCACACCAAGGATCTGAACCGCCCATACCCAGGGCTTCCCAGGACTGGGACACCTATCTTTCCACATTTCTTTCCCACTGGATTGTAGAATTCATATGAAAGTGAAAAAAATCCTCAAGTCTGAACAATATGTATCTCCCAAGGCACACGAAAAGGGAGGTGGTGGAGTCACCATCCCTGCAGGCATTCAAGAAAAGACTGGATGAGGCACTTAGTGCCATGGTCTAGATGACTGGATAGGGCTGGGTGCTAGGTTGGACTGGATGATCTTGGAGGTTTCTTCCAACCTGATTGATTCTATGAAAGTAACTTCTATGAAAAATTAGGTGCTGTTCCTTCTAAACCTTTGGGGACATCTGTAAGTTAGTTAAGCAACCATATTTTATTTGAGCATCTTTGAAACAGACTGTAAAACATTAACCCTGATGATGCTCTCTATGTCCTTTAAATTCAAGATTCAAGGACTGTAGAAAAAACTTCCAATTGTACCACAGCCCCAAACTTGCTCTTTGATTAGTTATTTATTAACCCAGATTGTTTGGTGAGGAAATTACTGCCTGACATGTAGCTCCCTTTGCTACCTAAAGGCCTAAAGTAATTTCATTACAGCTTCTGCTAGAGATTGCAGACCCTCCTCATGCTCATATGGCTGTCGCTGCCTGGTGGGATCTGCCACTGGCTTGGAGATTGCTGCTCTCCAGGTGCAAATATTGGAAACTGAACACATTAAACAAAGGAAATTAAGAGATACTAGATGGCATTATACACTTAGCTTTCAATGAGGTTTTTGAATTAGATTATTTGGGCTATTTAACTGTTAAAACATTATATATATTAAAAATTGATTATTGGTTCCATACATACATTGTGCTACAATGTTTCAATTCTTAATACACAGTTCAGATACACCAGCTATGGAATCCTGGCCATCAATATGTCCTTGTGACTAAATCACACATAGAATCACAGAATGGTTTAGGTTGGAAGGGACCTCAAAGATCGTCCAGTTCTAACCCCCTGCCATAGGCAGGGACACCTCCCACTAGAGCAGGTCATAGAATCATAGAATCAGTCAAGGTTGGAAGGGACTGCAAGGATCATCTAATTCCAAGCCCTCTGCCATGGACAGGGACACCCTACCCTAGATCAGGCCATCCAGAGCCTCTTAAATGCCTCCAGGGATGTGGCCTCAACCACCTCCCTGGGCAACCCAGTCCAGGCTCTCACCACTCTCATGCTGAAGAACTTCCTCCTCACATCCAGTGTGAACCTACCCACCTCCAGCTTTGCTCCATTCCCCCTAGTCCTGTCATTCAAGGCCTCATCCAAGCTGCCCTTGAGCACCTCCAGGGAGGGAGCATCCACAGCCTCCCTGGGCAACCTGTTCTAGCATCTCACCACCTTCACTGCACAGAACCCTATCCTAATGTCTAGTTTAAATCTCCCCACTTCCAGTTTAAACCCATTACCCCTCGTCCTGTCAATACAAGTCCTTGTAAACAGCACTCCCCCAGCCTTCCTGTAGGCCCCCTTCAGACACTGAAAGGCTACTATAAGATATCCTCAAAGCCTTCTCTTCTCCAGGCTGAAGAGCCCCAAATCTCACAGCCTGTCCTCATAGGAGAGGTCCTTCACCCAGGGACCAGGGAGACAGATAATTGGCCTCGGCCATTGTCCTATAGAAGGGGGTTAACAGGTGAATAAGGTGCTTGCATGCTTGTTCCTTTGTTCGTTCGTTCCTCGCTCGCCCGCCTCTTGCCTGCCACCTCAGCCTGCCGTGCCAGCAGCCGAGCCACATCGCAGCCCACGTGGGATTCACCAAAGGGCTTCTACTGAATCTTTTCCTGCATATGTTTTAGAACTCAGACATTAAGACTGAGCACTAGTGAGTATTCTGAATTCTTCATTCAAGTTGCTAAAGGAATTTGGTTACCCTCAGAAGCGGTGAATTAAGCCGCAAGACTCTCTCTCAAAGACATTCCTAAAACCTTTCCAGATTCCATTGTGTAGAGACATTCTGTACTAACCACATCCAAGAATTTGTGTGGAGAGTTGTAAATAAGGTTGGGGGAATTCTCTTTGTATATTAATAAATTATTTAATAACTTTTGAATTGGCCTCATTGAATTTCACCTCAAACTCAGATTTCAGCTAGCCCCTTCATAACAGAAGCAAGGACGAATAATCACAGAATCACAGAATCATAGAATGGTTTAGGTTGGAAGGGACCTCAAGGATCATCCAGCTCCAACCCCCTGCCATAGGCAGGGACACCTCCCACTAGAGCAGGCTGCTCAAGGCCTCATCCAGCCTGGCCTTAAACGCCTCCAGGGAGGAAGCATCCACAACCTCCCTGGGCAACCTGTGCCAGTGTCTCACCACCCTCACTGTAAAGAACTTCCTCCTAACATCCAGTCTAAATCTCCCCTCTGCCAGCTTAAACCCATTCCCCCTCGTCCTGACATTCCCAGACCTTGTCAATAGTCCCTCCCCAGCCTTCCTGTAGGCTCCCTTCAGATACTGCAAAGCCACTCTAAGGTCTCCTCGAAGCCTTCTCTTCTCCAGGCTGCAGAGCCCCAACTCTCTCAGCCTGTCCTCATAGCAGAGCTGCTGCAGCCCTCTGAGCATCTTCGTGGCTCTCCTCTGGACTGGCTCCAGCAGTTCCATGTCCTCCTTGTGCTGGGGGCTCCAGAACTGCACACAGTACTCCAGGTGGGGTCTGACAAGAGCAGAGTAAAGGGGTAATGTTCTGCATCTTTGAGATGCTGCTTCCAGAGAAGGATACATTTATTTCTGTCTTTGAAAATCTTCATACTGTGGCGCTGGAAAAAGTTCTGTGGACCTCCTGAAAACTAGCACATATCTGAGATTACCATAGGTCAATAGTGCCACTTGGATCCCGTCACGATTGAGCCACAGATGTTTTAAATGCTGACACTTTTTCATCAATTGTATTTTAATGATCAGACACTGCTGATTCATTTTGATGCTGGAGGGTGAAAAAGTCTACTTTTAAATACTAGCCATGTAATGTTGAATAGCCTCCCCCAGCACCTCACACACATCCAGACAGTAGGAGACTTTGTCAGAAATGTGTAGAATGAAGCCTAGTTACCTCAGATGAAAGAGCTGATCTCTTGAACAGGATGAACAGAATTTGTGCTACCAGATTTCCCTCACATACCCTAGTGCTACACTGGTTTAAAATGGGTATTAAATTAAAGCAATGTCAGAGCATCAGGGAGACTATTCCAGCAGAGAACATTAAAATTAACTTTTTCTTATACAAAAGCTGTTGCAAAAGAAACTGAGGTGACAGAGGGGAACGAGGGTGAGGCTATGTTTAGTTCCAAGACGTAAGCAATATCTATGAAACTTCTACAGATGATAATAAATGTTAAGACTAAAGAAGTGGAAGTGAAGTGGAATATATGTGGTAGTACATCATTCTCCTTTATAACTTTAAAAGGGCTGGGTGCTAGGATGATCTTGGAGGTCTCTTCCAAACTGGTTGATTCTATGATCTATGAACTTTCAAAAGAAGATGCCTCTCTTCTCTTTATGGTAATATTATTATTGCTGGATTTAATCAAGTCAAATTATGAGGAAAAAACCATTTCTGGCAGGTTTTGGCAACTTAGGATAGTTTGCTTGAAAATCAGATTGTTTAGGGGAAATGAAAAATTACTCTGATCTCAACAGCACCTGGCAGATTCTTGGAATCTTCTGGAGTTATTAGAAAGAGTTCCTTCTAATCCTGAAAACTCTGATTAAACTATGAGGCATAATTACTCCACAGGGGGGCTTGATTGGAAGTTTCCTAGTCAGGTAGGGATCTAAGATACAGGAAGTTCTTCAGCATGAGAGTGGTGAGAGACTGGAATGGGTTATCCAGGGAGGTGGTTGAGGCCCCATCCCTGGAGGTGTTTAAGGTCAGGCTGGATGAGGCTCTGGCCAGCCTGATCTAGGCTGGAGTGCCCCTGCCCATGGCAGGGGGGGGGGTTGGAACTAGATGATTCTTGTGGTGCCTTCCAACCCTGATTGATTCTATGAATCTAAGAAATCTGCTGAAACGTATTTGTCTGTATATGACTGTTCTTCTGTTCACATTAAGATAATACTGGATTTCACCAAATACAGTGCTAGTAGTTATTTGAACTGTGTTTACTGCATTAAACAGGAGTACAGGATGAGGGGGAATGGGTTTAAACTGGAAGAGGGGAGATTTAGACTGGATGTTAGGAGGAAGTTCTTTCCAGTGAGGGTGGTGAGACACTGGAATAGGTTGCCCAGGGAGGTTGTGGATGCTTCCTCCCTGGAGGTGTTTAAGGCCAGGCTGGATGAGGCCTTGAGCAGCCTGCTCTAGTGGGAGGTGTCCCTGCCTATGGCAGGGGGTTGGAGCTGGATGATCCTTGAGGTCCCTTCCAACCTAAACCATTCTATGATTCTGTAACACTTTAGTTTCATCTAATTTTCATCATCTGAAACTTTCTACACTTCACCACTACTCTTGGAAAATGATTCCAATGCTCTCTTGTTCCCATTGTGAAAAATTGTTTTCTTATGACCAATTGGAATTTCCCCAGAAGTGACTTCACACAGGCTCACAGCATATTAGGGGCTGGAAGGGACCCAAAGCGGTCATCGAGTCCAACCCCCTGCCAGAGCAGGACCACACAATCTAGCACAGATCACAGAGGAACACATCCAGACAGGCCTTGAA
>WAAF01003266.1:4055-43729 GCA_013400475.1 Tricholaema leucomelas | reverse complement strand
GTTCTTAATGCACCCCAGGATCCCATTGGCCTTCTTGGCCACGAGAGCACATTGCTGTGCCATGGATAACTTGTTATCCATCAGAACTCCCAAGTCCTCTCCACAGGGCTGCTCTCCAGCAGATCACCTCCCAGCCTGTACTGGTGCAGTTAATTATTCCTTCCCAGGTGCAGGACTCTGCACTTGTCCTTGTTGAACCTCATTTGGTTCCTCTGTGCTCAGCTTGTACCTGTTACCCTCCTCCATGTGATTCTTTGTAAAAGAGACAAGTCCCAGGGTTTGGGTTGGAAGAGACCTTAAAGATCATCTAGTTCCAACCCCCCTGCCAGGGACAGGAACACCTTCCACTAGACCAGATTGTTCAAGGCCTCATCCTTGAATATATCTAGGGAGATGGTATCCACGATGTCACTGTGTAACATGTTCTTTGTAGTCACTCTTCAAACAGTAGAACATAGTGATAAGGTATCCTTAAACCTTCTTTTCTCAAGGCTGAATGAACCCTGTTCTCTCAGTGTTTCCTCATATAGCAGACTTTGCAGGACTGTGCAGTCTGCCCTAGGTGATCCTGCTTTGGCAGTGGGGGTTGGACTAGATCTTTAGAGGTCCCTTCCAACCCCTAATGTTCTGTGATTTGATCATATTTTTGGTCCTTTTCTGGATCTTCTTCACCCTTTCTGTGTATTTTTTGTACTCCAGGTGTGGCTTGAAAAGCACCAGATAGAGTGGGCTGTACAAAATAGGTGTCTGTACAAAATATATAATCATTAGGAAGAAACACAGAGTCATAGAAAATTTAGGTTGGAAGAGACCTCAAAGGTCATCTAGTTCCAACCTCCTGCCACAGGCAGGGACACTTCTCACTGGAACATACTGCTCAAGGCCTCATCCAGGCTGGCCTTGAACACCTCCAGGGAGGGAGCATCCACAGCCCCCCTGGGCAACTTGTCTCATTACCTTCACTGTAAAGAACTTCTTCCTAACGTCTAGTTTAAATCTCCCCTTTTCCAGTTTAAACCCATTGACCCTCATCCTGTCATTACAAAACCTTGTAAACAGCCCCGAGCCTTCCTGTAGGCCCCCTTCAGATACTGGAAGGCTATTACAAGGTCTCCTCGAAGCCTTCTCTTCTCCAGTCTGAAGAGCCTCTAGTCTCATAGCCTGTCCTCATAGCAGAGCTGCTGCAGCCCTTTGATCATCTTCGTGGCTCTCCTCTGGACTCACTCCAGCAGCTCCATGTCCTTCTTGTGTTGGGGGCTCCAGAGCTGTACACAGTATGCCAGATTGGGTCTGACAAGAGCATAATGAATGGGGAGAATCACTTCCTTTCCCTTCTAGCCACACTTCTCTTGATGCAGCCCAGCACACGGTTGCCGGCTCATGTTCAGCTTTTTGTCAACCAAGACCCCAGGTCCTTTTCCTCTGGGCTGCTCTCCAACCATTCAGCACCCAGCCTGTACTTGTGCTTGGGGTGGTGCTGACCCAGGTGCATATTTTGTATTCCTTTTCTCATCAGGATGGATCTTCTTCACTAAGAAATGTCTTTGACTTTGATTGTTGCAGTTCTCAAAGTGTGTACAACTCACTCAATACTCAAAATCACTCTCATTCTTCAGATTAGAACTATCATTTGGGTTATGCATTGATTCCTTTGGCTGTTTTCAAGAGCACTGCTATTTCTTTCATTTGGGAATTAGAGGTTTTATAACAGACAGACATTATAAAGTCTGAGAGTTTTTATAGTGATATCTCTGACATAGACACGAGTGTTAATATCCTCTAGTGCTGACACTTCTGCCTGTGTGTGAAGATAAAGAATTTCTCAGACTTTCATTCTGTATAATAAAAAGCCCTTATTATTTTATGCTTCATGGCAGTTACAGATATGTTGTCCCTCAGTAGGAAACATGAGGATACTTTTAAAAATGGATTTAATGAAAAATAGAAGATGAGAAAGAAGGAAAGATAAGAAGGACATAGGCTGGGTAAATAACAGCAGCTATTGTTTAGCATGAATGTTATGCACAATGGTGTGGAGGATTAAAAAGCCTGTGTAGAGTAGGAATTGCACACAACACCTATGCTGAAGACACAGATAAAGTTTAAACAATCATGAAGCAGGATGGGATTAGCTTCATGCTCTGGAGGATAGGTCCAGTCACTTCATCATTCCCTAGGCCTACAGACAATTGTTCCACAACTGTGACAGTTCAACTGTTCAACTACTGAGCTTTTTGTATCGTCTTTACCTTGCTAGGAAAGATTAAGCAAAAATAATGGTGACTGATGCAACATTGAAGAAGACATAGAGAATAATATCAGACAGCTAAAATGGGAAGACAAAGGAGAAGGAAATGAGTTTGATGTGAATAAGGCAAGGGGAAATTCTCTGAGAGAGAAATGGTAGTGATGACTGTCATATCTCCTTATCAAAGATACCTAATACATGTCACTGGTGAATATATCTTATGGAAGTGAGACCATATAACAGTACTAATCATGTGCTGGCAGGGGCAGGGCAGGTCTTCCAGTACCTGAAAGGATCCTACAGGAAGGCTGGAAAGAGACTTTTCATCAGGGTGTCTAGCAATAGGACAAGGTAGGACGGTTTTAAGCCGAGGGAGAGTAGGTTTAGATTGGATCTTAGGGAGAAGGATCTTAGGAACAAGGGGACACAGTCTCAAGTTGTGCCAGGGGAGGTCTAGGGTGGATGTTAGGAGGAAGTTGTTGCCAGAGAGAGTGATTGGCATTGGAATGGGCTGCCCAGGGAGGTGGTGGAGTCACCGTCCCTGGAGGTGTTCAAGACGAGCCTGGCTGAGGCACTTAGTGCCATGGTCTGGTTGACTGGAGAGGGCTGGGTGCTAGGTTGGACTGGATGAGCTTGGAGGTCTCTTCCAACCTGCATGATTCTATGACTGATTCTATGATTCTATGACTGGAATAGTTAATACACCACACTGATTATGACCTAGGCAATCATTGGTTTACTCATATCAGTTACTATAATTTATTTTTTATTTAAGGATATTAAAATTTCAGGTATTTTAGAGGCCTATTGGTTGTACAAGGTCTAGTTGATTGGCTAGGGCTGGGTGCTAGGTTGGACTGGATGATCTTGGAGGTCTCTTTCAACCTGTTTGATTCTATGATTCTATACTGGGTTTTATCACCTTGATGATTATCACATTTCTGAAGTACTTTTCATACAATTGTGATAGAGATGTTAATGAGCTATTTGAATATGTGGCTAATCAGTCTTTATAGCTTATATGTAATTAAGAACAACGTATCTGGAGTTTGCAAACAAATAATTTCAGGAGAAATTAGGGGGTTTTAATTATTTTTCCTTTTATTGAGGAAAATCACTCCTACAGAAAGAGCAGTTCTATTCTATAGATAGCAACAGACTAAGCAAAGACCAAAATTTACAGTTGAATTTATTTCAAACCTGAAATTACCTATCTTTACAAACCACATTAGAGTTTTAGGGAGCCTACAGGAAGGCTGGGGAGGGACTATTTACAAGGTCTAGTAATGTCAGGATGAGGGGGAATGGGTTTAAACTGGCAGAGGGGAGATTTAGACTGGATGTTAGGAGGAAGTTCTTTACAGTGAGGGTGGTGAGACACTGGCACAGGTTGCCCAGGGAGGTTGTGGCTGCTTCCTCCCTGGAGGTGTTTAAAGCCAGGCTGGATGAGGCCTTGAGCAGCCTGCTCTAGTGGGAGGTGTCCCTGCCTATGGCAGGGGGTTGGAGCTGGATGATCCTTGAGGTTCCTTCCAATCTAAACCATTCTATGATTCTTTGATTCTACAAAGAGCACTCTATGATAAACACAAAACTACTTTTCTGATTATTGCTTAGAAGTTCTATGAGAATTTGTCTAGTGGCAAATAATTATAAAGCAAAAAAACGAGGTAAAATGTGTTTTTTAAAGGAATCTATATCTGAAATGTCAAACACACAGTATTACATGCACTTCAAACTCAATTCGTGGGCAAATCCTCAATTACAGTCTTGAGATGTGTTTGAACTTACACAGAAGATGATGCTTTAGGTTCTAATGTAGTCCTTTGGCTGATTGAGGCAATATCCAGTCCAGGACCTTCGCTGTTGTTATTGCTGCTGCATGGAATGTAGGCTCCTGATTTGATTTTGCCACTGACTTCAGTATGAAACTGTACAAGTATACTTAGATTTGTATTTTGAAACATGAGGAGAGAGAAGTAAGGGTCAGTCTCTCCCAAGTGGATAACCATAGGACAAGAGGAAATGGCTTCATATTGTGTCATGGCAGGTTTAGACTGGATATTAGGAAAACTTTCTTTACTCAAAGAATGGTCAGGCATTGGAACAGGCTTCCCAGGGAAGTGGTGAAGTCAAAATCCTTGGGGGTGTTAAAAGAATTTCAGACCATGGTTTAGCAGGCAAGGTGGTACTAGACAGATGATTGGACTGCATGATCTTAGAGATCTTTTCCTTGCTGATTGTATGTTTCCTATATTTGAATATTTATTCTATTCAACTACTGTGGCTAGGAATTCCCTTTAAAATACATTTCAATATTCTTCTTGTCTTCAGTGCAGTTCTGCATTAAATGAAGACTAAATCCATATATAAGATGTTGTGCAGCCTGCTGTTTTATGAATTACAAAGCTGTTGCTTAAACCTGGGGCCGAGAGGTTTACCTTATCATAGAATCATAGAATCAACCAGGTTGGAAGAGACCTCCAAGATCATCCAGTTCCAACCTATCACTCAGCCCTATCCAATCAACTAGACTATGGAACTAAGTGCCTCATTCAGTCTTTTCTTGAACACCTCCAGAGATGGCAACTCCTACACCTACAGGGTGTACAGTGCTAGAAAACCTTTCTGTTGTTTATTCAGGTCAGGGAAGCACAAACAACATATGGCTGCAGAGATTAGCTGATATTTATGACTTTTCATTGGATGTAAGTTCTAGGACATCTATTTCCTCAAGCCTTGATAACTATGTCTATGCCAGTACATGTAGAGTTATTTTCCCATTTGTGCTGGTTTGAAGGTAGCTAGAATGTTTTGGTGAGAAGAATTCGATTACAGGCTGTGAAAGGGAAAACAATGCTGATGTCTACTTCCCTCATAGGCTTGCTGAGATGAATAAAAACAAGAACATAAACATAGATAAGGTAGTCACTTCCTGGGCTTTGTGGGCTGCACTTCTCTCTCTAACCTAACCTGCCGTCTTTGTGATTAATCTACCTGCTTCCTAACCCCTCTGGCCAACACTCCATGGTACTTTGAGCATAAGACAAAGTCTTGGGTAAGCTAGAGAAGTGGGAGGAAGGTGGAAGGGTGGTTGTGAGCCTCTCCTGGGGACTCAGGTTTCTGGGAGGGCTGTTGTGTTTCTGTATTACCTTTTTAACTTGTATATTTCTGCATATAACTGTGTGTATTGTAAATATCTGCTTGTATATTGTGCTAAGCTGTAAATATAAAGCTTCATTCTTAATTTCCAGCTTGGCTGAGTCTAGTCTGGATGATTTACAAAGTGGGGGGGGGGCAGATAACACCCAAACCATCACACCATTCCTAAATTTTGATGAAAACTACATGACCTGGCTAAGTATCAAACAGGCTAGTAAATATAATGCACACTCATGTATGAGTGGAGAACTATGCACTCATTCAGAAAGCAAAACATTCTTCAGAAATTTGCTATCCATTCAAATATCAGTCCCTACATTAAAAAAAGAGAAAGAAAGAAAGCAAGAAAGCAAGCAAGAAATAAACTAACTAACAGAATCCCAGGAAGGGACATCCAAATATCATCTAGTAAAGAGTATGATCATCTATATCAGATCACACAGAAACTCATCCAGGCAGGTTTTCAATTTCTCCAGAGAGGGAGATTACACACCCTCCTTGGGCAGCCTGTTCCAGTGTTCTGTCATCCTCATAGTGAAAAGGATAGGATAAGGTATATGCCTGTATCAATTTGGTTTGATATAATAACTGAAACTAACAATCTTGAACTATTCCATCTCATTAAACAAAGCACTTCATTAAACACACTAATACTAGGTTAGAATTTTACAAATTATATTTATTCCACTTTTTTATGAGAGTTTCAGAAATGTAAAGGAAGGAGCTTAAAGAGACTGTAGACACATTGGGAAATATCTCCAGGGAAGGCTATCTTAAGGAGTAAATCTGCTTTATGCTTCAGTGAAGTCTATCCTCCATCATAAAGAATCTTTCCAGTTCTCTGGGGACTTATGTTGAGCGTATGCTGGTGAAATTCAATAAACAAGCCCTATTATTTTGTACACTGAAATAGAAAATATAGGCATTCCTATAGCATCTGATTTTGTCCATTAATTACTCCAAGAACATAGTTCATGAATTATCTTACTTGATGAAACTGGAGAACACGCAAGTCAAATCAGGAAAGAACTGTGGCAAAAAAAAAGAGTCGAGTTCTTGATTGAGAACTGGAGAACTATTTTATTTTACTCTATCAATTTATATACATGACCTGGGGGTACTGGTAGATAGTAGCTGAACATGAGCCAACAGTGTGCCCAGGTGGCCAAGAGAGCCAATGGCATCCTGGCCTGGATCAGGAACAGTGTGGCCAGTAGGACAAGGGAGATTAATCTTCCCCTGTACTTGACACTGCTCAGGCCACATTTTGAGTACTGTGTCCAGTTGTGAGCCTCTCAATTCAAAAGAGATGTTGAGATACTGGAATGGTCCAGAGAAGGGTGTCAAAGCTGGTGAGAGGCCTAGAACACAAGCTCTAAGAGGAGAGGCTGAGGGAGCTGGGGTTGTTTAGCCTGCAGAAGAGGAAGCTCAGGGGTGACCTCATTGCTGTCTACAACTACCTGAATGGAGGCTGTAGCCAGGTGGGGTTGGTCTCTTCTGCCAGGCAAGCAGCAAGAGAACAAGGGGACATAGTCTCAAGTTGTGCCAGGGGAGGTCTAGGCTGGATGTTAGGATGTGACCAGAACAAGGGGGAATGGCTTCAAACTGGAGAAAACCAGATTTAGATTGGATATTAGGAGAAAGTCCTTTACTGTTATGGTGGTGGAACACTGGAACATTTTGTTCAGGGATGTGGTTGAGGCCTCTCCCCTGGAGATACTCAAGGTGAGGCTCAACAGGGCTCTGGGCAACCTTATATAGTGGAGAATGCCCCTGCATACTGCAGGGGGCATTGGACTAGTTGACCTTTCTAGGTCCCTTCTGTCTTATGATTCTATATCTATAAGAAGTCTGACATGTTTACAATGCAGTGTCATTTATTCATATTCAGCTACCATCTGTGTTGCTCATGTACAGTCACTCTGTTTGCCCAAACGGCACTGGATTCAGTGAATATGTCTACATCAGCAAGTAATGCAGATAAATAGGACTGGGCTTGCATAGTGAAACAGCTGGTACTGAGGATGTGATGTTCACACCATAAGTATTTCAAAGCAACTTTACTTTGAAACAAACATCCATTAGCTGTTCAGGCACTAGGAAAACACCTAGAATGTATCTTCTGGCCTGGATCAGGAACAGTGTGGCCAGTAGGAGAAGGGAGGTTATTCTCCCCCTGTACTCAACACTGGTCAGGCCACACCTTGAGTACTGTGTCCAGTTCTGGGCTCCTCAATTCAAGAGAGATGTTGAGGTGCTGGAACATGTCCAGAGAAGGGCAACAAAGCTGGTGAGGGGCCTGGAACACAAACCCTATGAGGAGAGGCTGAGGGAGCTGGGGGTGTGCAGCCTGGAGAAGAGGAGGCTCAGGGGTGCCCTCATTGCTGCCTACAACTACCTGAAGGGAGGTTGTAGCCAGGTGGGGTTGGTCTCTTCTGCCAGGCAACCANGGTTCTATTCTATTTTATTCTATTATATTATATTCTATTCTATTCTCTGTAAGTTTCTCATGAAGTGCATGCTGAGGACAGCACACAGATCTGCCTCAAAACTCAGTTCTAATTCAGAAACTGAATTTAGTGTGTAATTGTTCCTACCTTCCTCTGTCTGGGCTAAAAAAAAAAAGGAAAAAGAAAAAAAAACAATGGAATGCAGAAAGTAAATGCTGATGATTAAGGCAAAAAGAATATTGGGTTTTGCTTGGTGGTTTGTTTGGTTTGGTTTGGTTTGATTTGTTGGGCTTGTTGTTTGGTTGGTTTGGGTTTTTTTTTATTGTGTTTGGTTGGTTGGTTTGATTTTGTTCTTTGTTGGTTTTTTTTGCTTTGCTCTGTTTTGGTTTTTTGTTGTTGTTTTTTTTATACTGATTTTGCCTTTTACAGAAATACATCCATTAACTAAATCTTCAACTGCCAGTAAACCTGGAGTATTGATTGACTCTGTAACAGAGGCAGACATTGGAGCTGAGTTTCTATAGTAGCACCCTCTGAGTGGAAAGCAAATATGGATAAATGTAGCACTAAGATTAGACATCAGAATTTCAAGCTCTACTATTGCTACAATTATTTGAAACAACATATATTGGACAGGGCTGGGTGCTAGGTTGGACTGGATGATCTTGGAGGTCACTTCCAACCTGGTTGATTCTATGATTCTGTGATATTCACTGATTAAAATAATGCTTAATAAATAAAAATAAAAAGAATGAAGAGACCAGCAAGGGGAATCACTATTGAGTGCTCAGTTCTACACTAAAAAGACCTGAGCCTGCAAATCATAGAATCATAGAATGGTTTAGGTTGGAAGAGACCTCAAGGATCATCCAGCTCCAACCCCCTGCCATAGGCAGGGACACCTCCCAATAGAGCAGGCTGCTCAAGGCCTCATCCAGCCTGGCCTTAAATGCCTCCAGGGAGGAAGCATCCACAACCTCCCTGGGCAGCCATGTAAATCATGTAAATTTAGTTATATTATTTTCTTCTCTTTTTCTTGATGCATGAAAACTACTTAAGGCAGAGACTGTGGGTTCTTAGTTGGACAATCCTGGGCACAAGATTTCCTAATAAAGGCAATGCTAGAGTAAGAGAATCTTCTGGAAGTAGGTTTTAAAATTAGCAGTTAAGATCGATTTGAAAAGAAGAAACAGTTACATGCTCAGCAAACTACATGAAAAGGTTTTCTGTGTAATTTAGAGAAATGTTTTCCTGGCAATGAAGACAAATATAAACATGTTAATTAGTCACAGGATAATCATTAAGAAATTCGGGATATGTAATCTCATTGAAACGCTGAATTAAATTAACAGATGACACCAAGAGGAATAGGCTAATAATTATATATTGTTTAATACAAGAGATTAAAAGATTAGCAAAAGCTAAGCATAAAGGTCTACTAATACCACTCTTTTTAAGGCTAATGCTATATTGAAGAGGACTGTAGGGAATAGAAGAATTCTATGTGCATGGTGGAGTCACCGTCCTTGGAGGTATCACACAGTATCACAGTATCATCAGGGTTGGAAGAGACCTCACAGATCATCAAGTCCAAGCCATTCCCACAGAGCTCAAGGCTAGACCATGGCACCAAGTGCCACGTCCAATCCTGCCTTGAACAGCTCCAGGGACGGCGACTCCACCACCTCCCTGGGCAGCCCATTCCAGTATCCAATGACTCTCTCAGTGAAGAACTTTCTCCTCACCTCCAGCCTAAATTTCCCCTGGTGCAGCCTGAGGCTGTGGCCTCTCGTTCTGGCGTGTGGTGTTCAAGAGAAGACAGGATGAGGCACTTGGTGCCATGGTCTAGATGACTGAATGGGGCTGGGTGGTGGGTTGGACTGCATGCACTTGGAAGTGTCTTATAGGCTGGTTGATTTCTATGATTCTATGTCCATATACTTGCAGTAAATCTTCTAAAAATGAAGTAAAAGTGATTCTAAAAATAGATCTGATTTCTATACCAGCAGAGGATGTATGTGAATAAATTTATCTGAATGATTAGACTTCACAAAAGAGATCTACCATTAAACATCTTAAGAGTGCTTTGGAAAACAATGTTGCATCTACAAACAAGGCTTTCTGGCATAGAACTTGAAAGACACATGGACTTACAGTTGTTTGCCCTGAGCTGGGGCAAGACTCACATCAAAAACATAGAATCATACAGAATCATAGAATCAACCAGATTGGAAGAGACCTCCGAGATCATCCAGTCCAACCTAGCACCGAGCCCTATCCAGTCAACTAGACCATGGCACGAAGTGCCTCAGCCAGGCTTTTCTTGAACACCTCCAGGGACAGCAACTCCACCACCTCCCTGGGCAGCCCATTCCAATGCCAATCACTCTCTCTGGCAAGAACTTCCTCCTAACATCCACCCTAGACCTCCCCCAGCACAACTTGAGACTGTGTCCCCTTGTTCTGTTGCTGCTTGCCTGGCAGAAGAGACCAACCCCATCTGGCTGCACCTTCCCTTCAGGTAGTTGTAGACACGTAGCACTAAAGCTGATTATCTCTGGATATGGATGGTGGATTATTAGAGAATTATGAATCATTCAACAGTGCAGACTGGCAAATTTAGTTATGCTTTAATATGAACCATCCTTTGGACAAGCCCACATCTTCTTCCCTGATTAATCTGGAAAACTAGGATCCTAATCCAGGCACTTAAGTTAGTTGCATAAAATAATCACTGCAAACATTCATCCAGATTAAGACAACTGCTTAGAATCCAAGATACATTGAGTAGGTTCAGACTGGACATGAAGAGGAAGTTGTTCAGCATGAGAGTGGTGAGAGGCTGGAATGGGTTGCCCAGGAAGGTGGTTGAGACCCCATCCCTGGAGGTGTTTAAGGCTCTGGCGATCCTGATCTAGGCTAGGGTGTCCCTGGCCATGGCAGGGAGGTTGGAACTAGATGATCCTTGTGGGCTCTTCCAACCCTGACTGATTCTACGATTCTATGATCTTAATTCATTGGAACACTACATATCTTGACAAATCAGTTAGTATATGTTCTTATTGCTATTATGATTATTTTGGAGCATTGGTTGCCTTCTACATACCTTATCCTTGTCAGCTTTTGAGTTAGTAATCCAAGCAGGAAATAACAGATGAAGTTTTCAAAAGCATTCTGAGCAGAACACCATAGAAACATACTGTAGAAAACTGTATGCCTGCTTAGTAGGAAGATTACTACAATTTTAACAGTCTACTCTTGTGCAGCTGGCATGCATATACACAGCTATTTAATTTTACCAGTTACTTAAATAGTTTGCAGTTATATATGCATTCAGTGTTGTCTTGATTCACTTGACTAGGTGGATTCCAAAGCCATTACTATCAACCAAATTATATGTAGTTTAAAAATATTTACTTTTAGCCAGCTACATAGTTAATGGGGAAAGTAAAGAGCACATTTGAAATTGCAGACCTTTTGAAAGACTACTACTTCCTCACCATAAATGAACACACAGATACATTTTGGCATTATCGGCATTTGTTTGTCCAAATGCTCAGAGGGCTGCAGCAGCTCTGCTGTGAGGACATGCTGAGAGAGTTGGGGCTCTGCAGCCTGGAGAAGAGAAGGCTTCGAGGAGACCTTAGAGTGGCTTTGCAGTATCTGAAGGGAGCCTACAGGAAGGCTGGGGAGGGACTATTGACAAGGTCTGGTAATGTCAGGATGAGGGGGAATGGGTTTAAGCTGGAGGAGGGGAGATTCCGACAGGATGTTAGGAGGAAGTTCTTTACAGTGAGGGTGGTAAGACACTGGCACAGGTTGCCCAGGGAGGTTGTGGATGCTTCCTCCCTGGAGGCATCTAAGGCCAGGCTGGATGAGGCCTTGAGCAACTAGTGGGAGTTGTCCCTGCCTATGGCAGGGGGTTGGAGCTGGATGATCCTTGAGGTCCCTTCCAACCTAAACCATTCTATGATTCTATGATTCTATGAACGTTTATGTGATACACTTCGGCCAAGCCCAGGCATCTGGATCTCTTCCACCATGCAGCGGATGCCGCCTGTGGCGTGTTTATACATCATCCACTACTACAGACGAATAAATTCTACTGGAAATGCATTATCTGACAAGACTGACTAAATTCTTTTTTTTTCCTGACATTGTATTTAAAACAAAGAGAATTTCAAAATGTTTTCCCACAATTTGACTGTTTCTAAAGTATTCTGAGGCAAACCAACCACTAGCCTTTTACTGATTGAGATCTCAACGTGGCTATGGCCTTTTATTGCTTAAAAAACAATTTAATTACATTTTACTACTTTAAAAGAGAAATTCAACAATGTAGCTTTTCCAGACTTTCCCCCCACACACACAAAATTTGTTTTATCATGTGTTGCTGAAGCTGCTCTGCAGGATAAGAAGCTTGTACGCTTGCAGCGCATGGGATTGCAAAATACACTTTAGCTGACCAGTTACATGTTGCAAAGAACAAAACAGAAATATGGCCAGTCTTCCTGCCACACTGGCACCTTTCATTGGGAGCATCCTTTAGCTTATATATGTATCTGGACTTTATTGGTTAAGTAATTGATAACAAAAAGTGCCACTCTGAGCAACAGAGGGGCCTGGGGGTCTTTAGGGATATACGGCCAGAGACATGCTCAGGGCTTCTACTGCTGCCTCTTCTGTTAAGGGCTTCCAGGACTTTGTCTTTAAGTGGGACTCTTAAGATTCTGTAATCATAGAATCACAGAATGGTTTAGGTTGGAAGGGACCTCAAGGATCATCCAGCTCCAACCCCCTGCCATAGGCAGGGACACCTCCCACTAGAGCAGGTTGCTCAAGGCCTCATCCAGCCTGACCTTAAACACCTCCAGGGAGGAAGCATCCACAACCTCCCTGGGCAACCTGTGCCAGTGTCTTACCACCCTCACTGTAAAGAACTTCCTCCTAACATCCAGTCTAAATCTCCCCTCTGCCAGTTTAAACCCATTCCCCCTCGTCCTGACATTACCAGACCTTGTCAATAGTCCCTCCCCAGCCTTCTTGTAGGCTCCCTTCAGATATTGGAAGGCCACTCCAAGGTCTCCTCAAAGCCTTTTCTTCTCCAGGCTGATGAACCCCAACTCTCTCAGCCTGTCCTCATAGCAGAGCTGCTGCAGCCCTCTGATCATCTTCGTGGCTCTCCTCTGGACTCGCTCCAGCAGTTCCATGTCCTTCTTGTGCTGGGGGCTCCAGAACTGCACACAGTACTCCAGGTGGGGTCTAATGAGAGCAGAGTAAAGGGGGAGAATCCCTTCCTTTGCCCTGCTGGCCCCACTGCTCTTGGACTGCTGTAAAAAATGACTGCTGAGAAGGCTTCTGAGGTTCTCTACCCTCTGCATTTCTGGAATTCCATTGCTAGAGCAGCAAAGGGTTTGTGCATTATTTGCCGCCCAATGGCTCTCTGTTTCATGGGGATACTATGGCAGCATTCATCTCCCCCAGAACAGAGGAGCAGTAATCATGTTTTTTAGCCAACATTATGATTTAATGTTCTGTTTGAGTTGTTATTTTAATATCAGTTGTACCTCCTTTTTTGAACTTCCTTTACCATTTTCTTGTGTTCTATTAATATGCAGATACACAGCCTCTGAGACCCACTGCAAGGTATGAATAGCTGTAACTCACTCCCTTATGCCTCTCACAGCATATAGCACCAATTCCAAAAGAGTTGTGAAAGTATGCATACATACATAAACTGGTTTTGGGTTTTGGTTTTTTTTTTTATCCCTTCTAAATTAAATATTTGGACAATAAATTCCATTTTCTTGAGCAAATTTCTCCTCATTCTCAAGAAAGAAAAGTTACAACAAAGAATGTTAGACCAACCATGCGTTTACAAACTGTAACACCTTGTGCAGTGATTGTGATTTAGAGTGATATGTTGTCACTTCAAGTTACTTTCCATTGGTAGCTGTGGGTTTTTTTTGGAATTACAAGTTAATTTGGCCAACATCCAGCATAAATAAAGTTATGCAAAAATGTCTCTGCATTAATTGTGCTTGAATGATTGGAAGTTTCTTTAGCTTTAATACTCCAGAATAATTTTATGTAACAGCAGGAGGTATGTAGACTTCAAACTAAACTCTTCCATTGAGGTATCTTTTAAGAAATCTACATTAAAGAGAGGGTTTGTTTTAATTACTGAGGAAAATTAATGAGTTCATGGAATCAGTGAAACTTCGATAAATAGAATCATAGAATCAACCAGGTTGGAAGCGACCTCCAAGATCATCCAGTCCAACCTAGCACCCAGCCCTATCCAGTCAACCAGACCATGGCACTAAGTGCCTCAGCCAGGCTTTGCTTGAACACCTCCAGGGACAGTGACTCCACCACCTCCCTGGGCAGCCCATTCCAATGCCAATCACTCTCTCTGTCAACAACTTCCTCCTAACATCCAGCCTAGACCTCCCCCATCACAACTTGAGACTGTGTCCCCTTGTTCTGTTGCTGGTTGTCTGGGAGAAGAGACCAACCCTCACCTGGCTACAGCCTCCCTTCAGGTAGTTGCAGACAGCAATGAGGTCACCCCTGAGCCTCCTCTTCTTCAGGCTAAACAACCCCAGCTCCCTCAGCTTCTTCTCATAGGGCTGTGTTCCAGGCTCTCACCAGCTTTGTCACCCTTCTCTGGGCACATTCCAGTATCTCAACATCTATTTTGAATTGAAGAGCCCAGAACTGGACACAGCTTAGCCTCTGAATGTCCAGAGATGATTGAACTACATATTATAGCTGCTTAATTAAGGAATTTTCTTATGGAATCATGCTAATGTTGTTACAACCTAGATGCCAAAATAGTGAGTTTAATTCTCTTTAAATATGACTAAATATTACCCATGAGAGAAGTTCCTAATACAGGTGAAAGGAAGAATTCTCCACACACCCATGCCTTCATTATTTTGTTTTGTGTAGGTACCTTAACATGTTAGATACTGAGAAATTCTGCATGTATACTTATTTCTCTCTCAACAAATGACACTTTTTCTGACCAACTGTGCATTGTGGCATATGCTTATAAAGTGAGGTGTATAATTCATATGCATTGCAGGTTGAACTTGTGCCTTTTATTCAGATTAGGGCGGTACACACTTTGCTAACTCAGGCACTGAAGAATTTCAAGCCAGGAATTCAGAGGATTTGTGCAGTACAAGAGGGGATTTGGCAGTTATAAATGATTTCTTCAAAACAAGAAAACAAACATCAGTGGAAAACAAACAAACAAAACAGGAAGATTCCCCCCCCAAAAAAAAAAAAAACAACAAGCAGAAAAACAAAAGGAAACAAATCCCAAACAAAAGCAAAATCAACCAACCAGAAAAAGCCCTACAATCAACCCAAACCCAAGAAAGAAGTGAACAATGTATTAAATGAGAGGAAGCAATGATCTGTTACTACACAGAAATACTTGTGAAAGAATAAAGCATAAGGAAACCATAACCCTAATTGTTAGTGTGCTCAGGATATCATTCAGAATTCCCATTCAAAAGCTCTTCTCTGCTGGTTATATGTGTAAACCATCTCTGTAAAAAGAAGACAACAGGTGAATGTCGTTTTTCACCCAGCATGCTACTAGAAGAACAAATGACATGTTCTGAATTTGGAAGAGGGTAGCAGAACAGATCTCAGCAATTTGTCTGATTCATGAGGTATGTAGATGCTTCACTAGTCAAGTAAATACTTACACTGATGTGAAAAGTTAGAGATAGACTTCCTCCTTTTAAAAAATGTGTTAGAAGCTCTTCATCTTTGCTTTAATTAAACCCTAACTGGTTGAGGTTGGCGGCACTTACCCAGCAAGATACCCACTTCTTATTCTGTTGAATATTTAACAGCTTGAAACACCACAGAAGAGCTGCAGTGATGCTCACAGGCTGAGATACCATAGAATAAGAGACGGGGAGGCAGCTTGATACAAGCAAGTTCCAATCAGGAATCCCAATCCAAATCTGAATCCAGTTTATTGCACCCAAGCATGGGGTTATATACTTTCTATCAGAAGGCCACATAACAGGATTACAAAATCATGTCAGACTGATTGGTTACTGTGGGAGAATTTTCTCCCTAGCAGGGCATGAGCTGGTAAACATCACAACTCATGCTGAGAAGTGTCCTTGGGCTGTCTTGGGCTCAGGAAACCAAGCTGTAAACAATGAGCACCCTACACACAGCTGCAGGGGGCTGAGCTTGCCAGCCTGCAGGTGTGGGCACCAAGGATTGTTTTGATACAGAGTGACCTATCTGTACCTTACACATAACTCTGAGCCAATCTGTACCTTCCACTTGTGCCAACCTCAAACTAGCTGTGCACGCCTCTCCCAAACAGCATATAAGCTGTTGCACTTCCTTAATAAAGGGTACTGTGCTGCTAGCAGCTAACAGAGTCGACTCGCCAGTACCCCGATCTCTCTCGCCTCCGCCAGATCCCTCTTCCCGCAGGTTACACACACCTGCATTAGGACTACGTTAGGATTACACACTAATTGGCATAGGCATTCTTCATACTCTCTCAACAACATGTACATTCTGTCTGGCAATTCTAAGTCAGCAGAGATAGGCAAAACACACAGACTCCAGCCTTACACTTGTCTACATTTGTCTTATATTTGTTTACATTTGTTGCACCATTCCCTAAGCTCATTCCCACCCTCTCTCAGTACTTCTGAACTCATGCACACTCACTTGTCCGTGGCTTATGCTTCAGTATTTCAAATTCCAACAGCTGCACCACAGACAATTCTATAAAATCACTACCTTTGATATTACTATATCCAACACAGTGATTCTGAGCAGGATGGAGTCTTCAAGCCGAGCCTCACTCTCTTTTAATGGATTTAATATTTATGGTGTGGTGGAATATTCTGGCAATGTCTGAAGAGGAATTTTACTAGAATTATAAATGCCTTGAAAAGGTTTTATATTAGGAATAAAATTACATATTGTTCCAGTTATTAAAATGCAATCTTCAGGTTGCCTGTGGCCTTCAAAGTTCTTTTATTCATGCAGGAAGGAGGGGTTTTAATTATAGCCAACCACTAGTAGAACTATGACAATTTCCTTAAAGATTGTCAAAAGTGCATGCCTCTATATCATAGAATCATAGGATCACAGAATAAGTCAGGATTGGAAGGGACTATAAGGATCATCTAGTTCCAACCCCCCTGCCATGGCCAGGGACACCTTAGCCTAGATCAGGCTGTCCAAAGCCTCATCCAGCCTGGCCTTAAACACCTCCAGCGACAGCGCCTCAACCATCTCTCTGGGCAACTCAGGCTCTCACCACTCTCATGCTGAAGAACTTCCTCCTCGCATCCAGTCTGAGCATCAATTGCAGTCATGAGCATCAATAAATATAATCCAAACCTGTACATTGATGTGATGGTTTGGGTGTTCCCCGCCTCCCCACACTTTGGAAATCACCCAGACTAGACTCAGCCAGCTCTGGAAATTTGAATGAAGCTTATATTTACAGCTGGCACAATGTACAAGCAGATATTTACAGTATATACAGTTATAGACAGAAATATACAAGGTAAAAGGTAATACAGAAACACAACTCCCCTCCCAGAAACCTGAGTCCCCAGGAGGGGCTCCCAACCACCCTTCCACTTTCTCCCACCCCTCTACCTTACCCCAGACCTTGCCTTGTGCCTCAAGGAAGAATGGAGGTTTGGCCAGGGGGGGTTAGGAAGCAAGTGGATTAATCAGAGTGACGGTAGGTAAGGTTAGAGAGAAATGCAGCTCAAAGCCCAGGCTGTGCCTGAATGCCAGATGTCTTATCTGTGTTTGGATTCTTGTTCTTATACATCTCAGCAAGCCTATGAGTGAAGTAGACATCACCATTGTTTCCTTTTCACAGCCTGTAATCTAGTTCTTCTCACCTGAACATTCTAGCTAGCTTCAAACTAGCACAATTGAAATTAACAGCTTTAAATTCTGGGTTCTTCAAGTAATTACTAAAATTAAAAGATTTTGTTTTTATTAACTAAAAAAAAGGCTGAATAACAGTTTTCTGCTAATTATTAAATAGGAGTGATACTGAATCTCTATTTTTATAACTTTGTCTTTATAAAACATGTCACATCTCTTGACTATAACAGCACAGCACTTAGTTTAACACTTTATGGATCCCTTTGCTTGGTATCCATTCAGTAGCTGCCCAGAGCGAAACTCAGCATAGGCCGTAACAGTTATACTGAGAAAGATTAAAGCAGACAGACACAGCTAAATTCTGAAGCTCCTTTGAGTTAAGAAACAATTTTCTTTGAAAAGAAGTACTTTTTACATAAGAAAGCAGAACTTGAAGTAAAAGTTGTACAACTTCCTATGGCAAGGTATAGGACAAGAAGGCAGAGATTAAAAAGAGTTTAAGTTTTTGCAGAGAACTGATCAGAAAGAAGTCTTTCTAACTGATCCCTGTTATCTAAGCATGACTTTCATTGGGTTTTACAGATTCTATTCTTCTAGCATAAGACTGGGGAAGACTTCTGCTTTATTATTGTGTCAGACAATTTCTTGGGAAGTGCTATGGAGGCAGTCAGTTTCTTGAGAAGTAGATGAAAAGGGTATAGGGATTTTGTTCCAGTCTGTAAATTTCAAAAGAAAAAAATATGAAAGAAAAAAAAAAAAAAGGAAAAGGATGAGTTTCAGTTCACTACAGTGGTGAGACTGGACTAAAGTAAATGATAAAGAAGGGTAAAATATGAATGCATTTAATATTAGAGCCATGCAACAAGAATTTTTTTCAACAAATCACAGAAACTCAGAATTATGTAGGTTGGAAGGGAACTCTGGAGGTTAGGTAGTACAACCCTCAATCCAAAGAACATCTAGTTGAGTATATTGCCTTGCCCAGCTAAGATCTGAATGCCTCCAAGGGTGCAGATTCTGCAGACAATCTCTCAGCAACCTTTGTGTTTGATCTGCCACACAATGAAAAGAAGTTTGTTATGTTGAGATTTTGTTACTTATGTCTGTTTCCTTTCATTCTTCATGGTGCAACTCTCAGGAGAGTATGGTTCCATCATCTTTATACTCATCCATTAAGTATTTTCAGACAACAAGGCTTTTTCCTTTGTAACTTCTAACCAAAGCCCACCCAACTTTCTTGGCTTTATTTGTCATGTGTTCTGGCTGCCTAACCATATCGTTGGCTTTCTGCTGGATCCAGTCTAACTTATATCCAGAATTTCAGTCACCTTTATCCAGAATTCAATACAGAGGTCCTACTTCAGCCTCACCAGTGCTGAACAGTGGAGGAAGACACTGGATGGGTGGCCAGAGGCCAATGGGATGAGATTTAGCAAGGCCAAGTGCAGGGTTCTACACTTTGGCCACAACAAACCCAAGCAGCACTACAGGCTGGGGACAGAGTGGCTGGAGAGCAGCCAGGAAGAAAGGGACCCAGGGGTGCCGGTAGATAGTAGGCTGAAGATGAGGCAGCAGTGTGCCCAGGTGGCCAAGAGAGCCAATGGCATCCTGGCCTGTATCAGAAACAGTGTGGCCAGTAGGATGAGGGAGGTTATTCTTCCCCTGTACTCAGCACTGGTCAGGCCACACCTTGGATACTGTGTCCAGTTCTGGGCTCCTCAATCCAAGAGAGATGTTGAGGTGCTGGAACGTGTCCAGAGAAGGGCAACAAAGCTGGTGAGGGGCCTGGAACACAAACCCTATGAGGAGAGGCTGAGGGAGCTGGGATTGTTTAGCCTGGAGAAGAGAAGGCTCAGGGCAGACCTCATTGCTGTCTGCAACTACCTGAAGGGAAGCTGTAGCCAGGTGGGGGGTGGTCTCTTCTGCCAGGCAACCAGCAACAGAACAAGGGGACACAGCCTCAAGTTGTGATGGGGGAGGTCTAGGCTGGATGTTAGGAGGAAATTCTTGCCAGAGAGAGTGATTGGCATTGGAATGGGCTGCCCAGGGAGGTAATGGAGTCACCGTCCTTGGAGGTGTTCAAGCAAAGCCTGGCTGAGGCACTTAGTGCCATGGTCTGGTTGATTGGACAGGGCTGGGTGCTAGGTTGGACTGGATGATCTTGGAGGTCTCTTCCCACCTGGTTGATTCTATGATTCTAAAAATGGAAGGAGAAGAAATAAAGGATGCAAGAATTCAGAATGAAGAAGTGTTAAAGCTGAGATTAGTCACCAAGCATCCTGAGGATCTTTTCCAACCTGAGTGTTTCTGTGACTCTGTGATTTAAGGCAGAATTCAGTTGCATAATGCAAAAAGTCTTAGTCTTTGTGTTTGACAGCAGAGTTCTCCATTCCTACATATGTGGGAATAATAAGTGTGAATAAATTATAATAAAGCATCAAAAGTGGGTAGAAAAGAAAGTCTTCAAAATGCTTTGAACTAAAACTTCCCAAAACTGTGTTGATGAACCAATTACCAAAACTCCCATTGAATATAAACAAACAAAACAATTAAACCTTATGTGAATTTCTACTGAAGAACAGATCATTACTGCTTTGGAAAAAGAATGATGCTGAAGTGGAAACAAAGGTGGAAAGCAAACAAATCCAAACCAAACTGAGTTTCTTCAACTGAAGAACCACATCCACTTTGAAAATGCCAGCAGCTGCTGTGATGCAGGAGATGTTATATCTCTCCAGTTCTCAAAGTGGCAAAATCCTATTGATCCTTATAATCCTTAAAATATACTGCACATATTTTTGGCAAAGTTCCTAGATTTGAAGGAGTGAGATATTATGAGAGACTTTTTTTTTTTGTGTGTGGCTGGTCAGATTGATACTTAAGGCCAGAAGAAGAAGACATTTCAAAACTGTTTTACAACTACAACAATAAAATCCATCTAAAGAAACTAAATCAGACAGTGGATTTAAACTGAAGTTAGTCACATTTAGGTTAGTTATGTGGAATAAATCTTTCACAATGAAGGTGGTGAGACACTAGAATAGGTTGCCCAGAGGAATTGTGGATGTCCCTTACCTGGAAGTGTTCAAGGTCAGGCTGGATGGAACTGTGAGCAACCTGGTCTGGTGGAAGGTGTCCCTGTCTGTGGCAGGGAGGTTGGAATTAGATGATCTTTAAGGTGCCTTCCAATCCAAACTATTCTATGATTCTACAAATTATCTTCTTTAGCTCAAGAGCTGTGATGGTTTGAGTGTTACCTGCTCCCCCAACACTTAAAAAATCACCCAGACTAGATTCAGCTGAGCTGCAAATTCAAGAATGAAGCTTTATATTTACAGCTTAGCACAATATACAAGCAGGGATTTACAATATATACAGCTATAGGCAGAAATAGACAAGTTAAAAAGTAACAACAGCAACACAACAGCCCTCCCAGAAACCAGAGTCCCCAGGAGGGGCTCCCAACCACCCTTCCACCTCCTTTCCACCCCTCTACTGTATACCAGACTTTGCCTTACGTTCAAGGTGAGTTTGGAGAATCGGCCAGGGGGTTAGGAAGCAGAAAGATTGGTCACCAAGACAGCAGGTTAGAGAGAGAAGTGCATACAGCCAGAGCCAGAGAGAGCAACTCTGTTATCTATGTTTGTGTTCTTGTTTTTATACATCTCAGCAAGCCTATGAGTGCAGCAGACATCACCATTGATTCCTTTTCACAGCCTATAATCTAATTCCTCTCACTAAAATATCCCAGCTAGGCTCAAACCAGCACAAGAGCATAAATACTGAAGCTAAGATGCTTCCAAAGTGGTTGACATTAATCTTGAAATACATTCTCCTAGCTCAACTACAGTCTCTCAGGGCTACAGCTGCCAAATATGAAGGAAAAAACCAGATATGATGAACATTGTTGGAAAATGTAGACATGTATTCACATTCTTTGATACCAGGTGTATGGAATTTGCTTTCATGTTGCAATGGAGAAATGGGAGGAGAGAAATGTTGTCTATTTGGAAAATATTTAAAGCAAAAAACCAAAACAAACAAAACAAAATGGTGTTCTTCACTTCTCTACTGTGTTCTTGCCTTGATCTGGAAGTTGGGAAGGAGATGTGGTTCCTTTGAACATTCTTGTGAGTGAAATTAAGACACAAACAAGATCATATATCAAAGCAAGACTATTTATTACAAAACAGAGAGAGAAGGAAAGAAAAAAAAGAGAGAGAAGGAGAGAGAGAGACCAAAAAGAGAGAGAAGAAAGAAAAAAAGGAAGGGAGAGGAGAATGAAGAAAGAAAGAGCAGGAGAGATAATTACCACCCCATGGTCCTTCTTCTGGGGGAGAGGATTTTGGGCTGCTGTCTCCAGCCTGAGATGTCCCAGGTGATGTTCCTCTAAGTAAGTTCAGGATTTTTATACTGTTTCTGGTTCATTCATTGTAGTTCCACCTGGTCCACACAATAGTCACAGTACAATGCCTATGTGAGTGCAGGGTGTGCTGTCTCAATGGGCAGAGCCCATCAGGAGGGTCATTCACAATGACCTTATCTTTGTTGAGATGCTTCTCGTGTCCTTAATGTAAATATCACATCCACAAAGTTATTTATAATCCTGCAATTCTCCACACCAGAAAAGAGACTCTCTCAAAAATAGCTGCAGTGATTAGATGGTGAAATTTCTAGAGCAGAATTTCTTTCTCTTAGAAAGATTGGTGGCACTAATACTGCTTGAGTGTTCCTGGTTGTAAGGATCTCCAAAGATGAGGAATCAGGTGCTCCTAAGTGCCTTTGCACAGATCACTGAAAGCTGCCTCAGAGAATTACTTTGACTATCTGTACTTTATATGTTATGAAAGATCTGGTATAGCAAGTACACCAGAGCTCAGTGGAAAAGCAGTGAAAAGTGCTCCCTAGGGCTAGCATTGCAACAACAGCTAACTGCAGCCAATCTTTTTAGCCTGGAGGTCACTCTTCAATCTAGTACATTCTGTGTAGATACATTTATGAGCAGAAGTGATACATAGAAGGTAGAATCCATAAGCAAATTTGAAAACATTTAAAACTCAGTATAAATGGTTTGTATATATTCTAGTTTACTGCTCTTCAATTACCTGTTTTGTTGTTATTTTATTTCTATTGCTAATATACTATGTGACACTGATGATCATTACTGAAACCATTACCAGCTTTCAATGGAAGAGTGATGCCCAGGTAACCAAGAGGGCCAATGGCATCCTGGCCTGGATCAGGAACAGTGTGGCCAGTAGGACAAGTGAGGTTATTCTTCCCCTGTACTCAACACTGGTCAGGCCATACCTTGAGTACTGTGTCCAGTTCTGGGCTCCTCAATTCAAGAGAGATGTTGAGGTGCTGGAACGTGTCCAGAGAAGGGCAACAAGGTTGGTGAGGGGCCTGGAACACAAACCCTATGAGGAGAGGCTGAGGGAGCTGGGGGTGTTTAGCCTGGAGAAGAGGAAGCTCAGGGGTGACCTCATTGCTGTCTACAACTACCTGAAGGGAGGTTGTAGCCAGGTGAGGGTTGGTCTCTTCTGCCAGTCAATCAGCAACAGAACAAGGGGACACAGTCTCAAGTTGTGCCAGGGGAGGTATAGGCTGGATGTTAGGAGGAAGTTGTTGGCAGAGAGAGTGATTGGCATTGGAATGGGCTGCCCAGGGAGGTGGTGGAGTCACCATCTCTGGGGATGTTCAAGAGAAGCCTGGATGAGGCATTTAGTGCCATGGTCTGGTTGACTGGATAGGGCTGGGTGCTAGGTTGGACTGGATGATCTTGGAGGTCTCCTCCAAAGTGGTTGATTCTATGATTCTATGATTCTATGATCCTAATTTAGTTGAATGAAGTATCTGTCACTGCAAGCAACGATGAAAATGGCATCTTCTTTTAAAATGGAATATGTACAAGTTATTTGCTAAAAAAGAAGCTTCTCTATATGTAAATAAATAACTACCAAAATTGTTTCCTGTCCTCTTCTTCCCCTTTCCATTTCTCTTGCCCTTTCCCACGTCTTCAAGGGAGCTTATTATTCTTCTCTAGACATATGTACTCTCTTCATAATTACATAATCTGTGGATGACCAGTATTTGCCATGTATTTGCTCAAAATCAGTAGTCTTAGAACAAAAAAGAAATCCTCAAAAACCCACAAGATTTTTGAGTGTTAGTAAAGCAGTTCTTTCCTCTCCTTTTACTCCAGTTTCCCTAATTATGGAGATATTCAGGAAGGAAAATACCTTATTATGTTGATTTTCAGCCATCAGCTTGTAAGAAAAACATTGGAAGTCTGGAGGAAAGCAATGAAATTAACTAAATCAAGGCTGAAGAAAACAAACAAACCTATAAGATTAAGGGAAAATCTAGAAAGATTTAACTGGAAAATGTTACAGGGAGACTGGCGACACGATTCTTTTCTTTATCAATTTGGATGTTAAAGATATTATGGGGAGAGGGGGAAACAAAGCAAGCAATTTCCTAAATACAAGGATTGTGAAGTACTGTAAGCTTTTTAGCTCTCCATTCCTGGAGATTTTAATGAGTGGAGTAAATAAATCAAAAGGTAAATACAGTTTTCCTCCTCGACAAATAATAGAATGGATTTTTTCTCGAAGTAGCTTCAAGGTCCATATCTGTGCGATTAGGATTGTCCCTGGTTAGGGTGGATCCCTCCCCTGGTAGAATAAACTCACAACAACACAGATTTCTTTTGGAAAGTCAGGGGATGATGAAATTGTATTTCTTATGGTTTAAATATAACAGCATAAGGAGAAAAGAAATAGAATAACCTTAATGAGGATGGGGAAGGGGTCAAGCGGCGGCGAAGCAGCAAAAGCAGCAGCAGCCAAAACAACAGTGAGGAAATATAGCAGCAGGAATAGCTGAACTTGCAGAAGCAGCAAGGGGAAGGTACAAGCTGTGCTACCAGACATAAAGCTCTTGATGCTCCAATGAAATTATATTAACTTACCCATTGTTGCCATTCTATGGCCTATCCCTAGAATGCTCACTTCTCCTCTATGTCTGAGCTAGAAATCTAGCTCAAACAGCCACAATGATGGATCATNTCTCCTGCACAACTTGAGACTGTGTCCCCTTGTTCTGTTGCTGGTTGCCTGGCAGAAGAGACCAACCCCCACCTGGCTACAACCTCCCTTCAGGTAGTTGTAGGCAGCAATGAGGTCACCCCTGAGCCTCCTCTTCTCTGGGCTGCACACCCCCAGCTCCCTCAGCCTCTCCTCATTTGGATATATTTTATATATTATGCTTATGCACATCTGAATTATCCTACATTTCTGGCTTGTTGTGCTACTGACCTGTTGAAAGGCATTTCTTTCCTTGTAATGAGAGAAAGGGCAGGTAAATTTCATCTGGTTTCAAAAAGGCTTAGGTTGTTTTTGATACAGGGACTGAGAAAGCCAAATAAGAAAGGGGTGACACCTGTGACACTAATGATGTTCCCCAAAGCGCAACTTTAGAGCCAGTTCCCTTCAATACTTATATCAATGACCTGGACATAGAAGTTGAGTGCATGAAAAGTAGGTTTTTGATAATACTAAACCAGAAGGAGCTGCTGATTCCCTTGAGGGTAGAAAGGACATACAGAGAGATCTTGAATAGATTTCTGGGTAATCACCAATCATATGAAATATAGCAAGAACAAATGATGAAATCTGCACCTAATTGTGGAGTCCTGGATGAATGTATAGATTGAGAGTAAGAGGCTGGAGTGTAGACCCAGAGAAAGGGATGTAAGGGAGTTTGACTCATGGTAAACTCACTAAGAGTGAACAATACGTCCTGGAGGCCAAGAGTGCCAACTGTATCTTGGAGAGTGTTAGGCATGCTAGAGCTAACTGGTCAAAAAGATTATCTAGATGCACTCAACACTGATGCAGCCTCATATTGTGTGCAGTTTTAGACTCCTGAATGTAAGAATGATATAAAAATACTAGAAAATATCCAGAGAAGGTAAAAAAGGATGGTGAAGGAATGAGAGGGTATGACATATGCAGAGTGGCTGAGGATACTAGTTTTGTTCAGCTATGAGGAGACCTCATTGGTATCTACAACTTCCTCCTGAGGAGCAGCAGAGAAGGAGGTGCTGATCTTGTCTCTCTGGTGTCTGATAGGACACACGGGAGTGGCTTACAGCTGCATCACTGGAAGGGAAAAGTTCTTCACTGAGAGTGTTTTCAAGCACTGCAACAACCTCCAAGGAAACTGATCATGGCTCCAAGTCTGTCACTGCTCATGAAGTGTTTGGGCAATATTCTTAGCTACATGATTTAACTTTCAGTTTATCCTGTGCGGAGTCAGGAGTTTGACTCACTGATCCTTGTGGGTGCCTTCCGACAAAGGGTATTCTATGATTACCTGATTCTAAATAAAGCAACTCAAAATACTTTTAGAGTGAATAAAAGGAGATGAGCAATTCTAGGGCATGACTCATCTCAGTCTAAATTAGATCTGTACATATGGTCATCCAAACCATTCTGTAAGATGGCCTCTATCTTCCTATTTACTATGATAGTAATTCAGAATTCCAGACAGCTTCATTAGAGATATCTGAAGTTACATTGGTTGAGCTGTATCCTGAGTCACCATAGGCTGGATGTCAGGAGGATGTGTGGCCAGTAGGACAAGGGAGATTATTCTGCCTCTATACTCACCACTGGTCAGGCTACACCTTGAGTACTGTGTCAAATTCTGGGCTCCTCAATTCAAGAGAGATGTTGAGGTGCTGGAACGGGTCCAAAGAAGGGCAATAAGGCTGGTGAGGGGCCTGGAACACAAACCCTATGAGGAGAGGCTGAGGGAACTGGGGGTGTTTAGCCTGGAGAAGAGGAGGCTCAGGGCAGACCTCATTGCTGTCTGCAACTACCTGAAGAGAGGCTGTGCCAGGTGGGAGTTGGTCTCTTCTGCCAGGCAACCAGCAACAGAACAAGGGGACACAACCTCAAGTTGTGCCAGGGAAGGTTTAGGCTGGATGTTAGGAGGAAGTTCTTGACAGAGAGATAGAGTGACTGGCATTGGAATGGGCTGCCCAGGGAGGTGGTGGAGTTTCCATCCCTGGAGGTGTTCAAGGAAAGCCTGGATGAGGCACTTAGTGCCATGGTCTGGTTGACTGGATAGGGCTGGGTGCTAGGTTGGACTGGATGATCTTGGAGGTCTCTTCCAACCTGGTTGATTCTATGATTCTTAGTCCTTCAGCATTGTTAAAAAATACTTTGAAAAGGAAAACAAAATGCAAGACAGCTGAAGTCTTGATCTCTTTAATTAAAGCAAAGGACTTTGTAGATTTCTTTTGGGAACAAATTCTGAATTAATCTATGATGCCACATTTATTTTTTTTTCCTCTAAAGAGGAAATTTAATCATCCATTCCTTGCACTCAAAAGTTATGTTGGAACATTCCTTCATAAAGTATAAAACATGAAAAAAGCAACCAGCCAACTTTCTTTACAGCTCAGTATAACTGAGACAAAGGTAATGTTCTAAATTTAGACTGTAAGAAGCACAATGAATCTCAAAAAAGGTTTCCAGGAAATTATCTAAGAACAGAATAGGCCAGAAATAGGCTAAATAAATACATCCCCCTCCTAGTCTATCTTTATTTTCCTTCTATTCCATTTATTTTATTTCCTAATCTGATGTGCATTACATTGACATGTTCTGCAGCTGCCTAAATGGTTTTAAAATGTCTCTTGATGATCTGAATGTAAATACATAGACACAAATGTCCTGAGCATATCCTGTTAGTATCTTTGCCTTATTTAAAGAAATCCCATAATCATCTTTATGTATGCTTCTACCATTTTAAATGTACATCAGATCTTTGTTAGCAAAACCATATCTCATAAAAACAAACAGATTTAATATGGTGTTAAAACTCTGAATGAAATCTAATTCTCCTGTACTCAACATTGGTGAGGCCACATCTTAAGTCCTGTGTCCAGTTCTGGGCTCCTCAAATCAAGAGAGATGTTGAGATACTGCAACTTGTCCAGAGAAGGGCAATGGAGCTGGTGAGGGGCCTGGAACACAAACCCTGTGAGGAGAGGCTGAGGGAGCTGGGGGTGTTTAGCCTGGAGAAGAGGAGGCTCAGGGGTGACCTCATTGCTGTCTACAACTACCTGAAGGGAGGTTGTACCCAGGTGGGGTTGGTCTCTTCTGCCAGGCAACCAGCAACAGAACAAGGGGACACAGTCTCAAGTTGTGATGAAGGAGGTCTAGGCTGGATGTTAGGATGAAGTTCTTCCCAGAGAGAGTGATTGGCATTGGAATGGGCTGCCCAGGGAGATGGTGGAGTTGCTGACCCTGGAGGTATTCAAGAAAAGCCTGGATGAGGCACTTAGTGCCATGGTCCAGTTGATTGGACAGGGTTGAGTGCTAGTTTGGCCTGGATGATCTTGGAGGTCTCTTCCAACCTGGCTGATTCTATGATTGATTCTATGATTGGAATAGTTAATACACCACACTGATCATGACTTAAGCAATTACTGGTTAACTCATTTCAGTTACTGTCATTTATTTTTTATTTAAGGATGTTGAAATTGCTGGTATTTTAGGGGCCTAAAGGACTTTTCATACAATTGTGATAGAGGTGTTAATGAGATATTTGAATACGTGGCTAATCAGTCTTTATAGCTTATATGTAATTAACAACAGCATATCTGGAGTGATAGGTTGGACTGGAAGATCTTGGAGGTCTCTTCCAACCTGGTTACAGTATCACAGTCTCACAGTATCACCAAGGCTGGAAGAGACCTCATAGATCATCAAGTCCAAGCCGTTACCACAGAGCTCAAGGCTAGACCATGGCACCAAGTGCCACGTCCAATCCTGCCTTGAACAGCCCCAGGGACGGCGACTCCACCACCTCCCTGGGCAGCCCATTCCAGTGTCCAATGACTCTCTCAGTGAAGAACTTTCTCCTCACCTCGAGCAGGTTGATCCTATGATTCTAATGAAGCAGAAAAAAAAACCCTCAAACAATATTGTTTCATCTGCCTACGAGGTCTGAAAACATTTCCTGGTACTTTAACAGGGAATGGTTTTCATCACTTGTGCTGAAAAAGTCAGCATAATATTAAGTTGTTATGTAAATCAAGCAAAATACAGCCTGAAATGTGGGTGTTCTGCTGAATGGAGCAGGAGATCTAGTGAGAAAGAACATGGAAACCATTAAATTATACAATGCTGTGCTAGTTTGAAGCTAGCTGGGATATTTTAGTGAGAAGAATTAGATGATAGGATGTGAAAAGGAAACAATGGTGATGTCTACTGCACTCACAGGCTTGCTGAGGTGTATAAAAACAAGAACACAAATACAGATAACAGAGCTGCTCTCTGGCTTTGGCTGCCTCCCTTCTCTCCCTAACCTGCTGTCTGTGTAACTAATCCCTCTGATTCTTAACCCCTCATTCTGATTCTCCAAACTCACCCTGAATGTAAGGCAAAGTCTGGGATAAGGCAGAGGGGTGGGAAGAAGGTGGAAGGGTGGTTGAGAGCCCCTCCTGGGGACTCTGGTTTCTGGGAGGGCTGTTGGGTTTCNGGGTGGTTGAGAGCCCCTCCTGGGGACTCTGGTTTCTGGGAGGGCTGTTGGATTTCTGTTATTACTTTTTAACTTGTCTATTTCTGTCTCTAGCTGTATGTATTGTAAATCCCTGCTTGGATATTGTCCTAAGCTGTAAATATAAAGCTTCATTCTTTGATTTCCAGCCACTGAGTCCAGTCTGGGTGATTCTCATAAGTGTGTGTGTGGGGTGGGGAACACCCAAACCATCACAAATGCTTTCTTCCTTTGGAACATTACTGTTAAGACTGCCCTGCATGACTTCCAGGCCCCCGAGATCTGAGGGAAAAGCTGAAAGCAAGGAAGATACACTTAGCAGAGGATTATCAGGTAAGGAAACATTCAAACAAAAGGGATACAAACAAGCCCACAGAACTTAACAGAATGTGGCCACAACTGCTGAGTATGCTGCTTGATGTCGTTGTGATTACCTTTGAAAGGACCTTTGAAAGATTGTGGCAAATGAGGGAGGTTCTAAAGGGATGGAAGAAAGCAACTGTCGCTCCTTTTGTCAAGAAAGGAAGAGAAACAAGAATAAAGATATATAAAAGGGAAGTCAGCCTTACTTTGAATGTTGGGGAAATAATAGAGTCAATAGCCAGAGAATTAATTTCCAGACTCAAGACTTGGTGTACTCAAGTACAGATTTATGAAGGGCAAGTTATGATTAATCAACCTGATGACTCCTATAATGAGGTGATTGTATCAATCTGTGAGGAGAGAGGGATGGATGTTCTTCATTGCAATTTCAGTGGGGCTTTCAAGAGTGTTCTTATCCCCATAAACAGACTCATGAGGCACAGGAGAGAGAAATGGGCAATGAAGCAGACTGAAAACTGTCTGAATTGCAGAGTGGACAGGTGATAAGAAGCAGCATCAATCCATCTGAGGTCAGTAACTAAGTGGTGTACCCCAGGTGTTAATTCTGCAGTCAATGATTTTCAACATCATCTTTAATGAGCTGGATGATGAAACAGAGTGCATTCCTAGCAAGTTAGCAGATAACACCAAAGCAGAAGTGGTTCACACACCAGATGGGTATGTTGCCATTTAAAAGAACCTTGACAGGTTGGAGAAATCCACAAAATAGGATGTAAGAAATCCAACATGTGCATGTGCAAGGTCCCACACAAGGAGAGAAATAACCTCGTGTATCACAATGGGTTGAAGGCCTATTGGCTGGAAAGTAACCTGGCAGAGGAAGACCTACCAAGATAGAACAGTGAAGTCATGGTGGAACACAAGCCCACCATGCAACAGGGAAGGCACAGGGCTCAGGCAGAAGAAAAATGTTCTGTCCCTTTTTCATGCAACCACTTTCTTATATACTCTTCTTCCTACACCCATTCTGTGTGCCTCCCTATGCCCCCTTCCTCTGCACAGTGCCTCATCACTTGGCACAGTCCTACTGGGAGTCTCAAGAATCACAGAATCATCTTCATTGGACCTTTAAGATCATCAAGTTCAATGGTTTTCTAACTACCAAGTCTGGTGCTAAACTGGGCTCCTTAGCACCACATCTATATGTCTTCTAAACACCTCTAGGAACAGTGACCCTGGGCAGACTACTCCACTGATTGATAACCTTTTCATTGAAGAAGTTTTTCCTAATATCCAGACTAAACCTCCTATAATGCAACTTAAAGCCATTTCCACTAATCCTATTACTTGTTACTATGGTGAAGAGACACACACCCACCTTGTTGCAGTGTCCTTTCAGATAGTTGTAGAGAGCAATAATGTCTCCCCCCAGCCTCCTTTTCTCCAGGCTAAACAACTCCCAATTCCCTCAGCCACTCCTCATAAGACCTGTCCTCTAGACCTTTCACCAGCTTTGTTGCTTTTCACTGGACACACTCCAGCAATTCAGTATCTTTCTTGTAGTGCATACCCTGAAACTGAACACAATACTCAAGTTGTGGTTGAGTATAGAGGGACAATCACTTCTGTACTCCTGCTGGCCACACTATTCCTGGTACAGGTAAGGATGCTGTTGGCCTTCTTGGCCACCTGAGCACACTGCTGCCTCATGTTCAGTCAGTTGTTTATCAATACTCCCACATCTTTCTCTACTGGTCAACTTCCCAGCCACTCTTATCCAAGCCTGCAGCATTGCATGCGATTGTTGTGACCCAAGTACAGGACCAGGCCCTTGGCCTTGTTGAATCTCATACAAATGGCCTTGACCTATCAATCCAGCCTGTCCAGATCTCTCTGTAGAGCCTTCCTACCTGCTAAAGTCAACACCTGCTCCCAGCTTAGTACCCTCTGCAAACTTAATAAGAGTTCACTCAATCCTCTTGTCCAGATCACTGATAGAGATATTAAAGAGAACTGGCCCCAGTAATGAACCCTGAGGAACACTACTTGTGATGGGACACTGACTGGATGTAATTCCATTTACCACCACTCTTTGGGCCCAGCTATCCAGATGTTTTTTTAACTCAGTGAAGCATCCACCCATCAAACTTTTCTTCATTTACAGTGGGAGGGAATTTGTCCCCTTGGTCCACATCTTGTGGCCCTTCAGCTTGGGAGGTATGAGTAGTACACTACTTAGTATATCGCTTGACAAGGTCCTCCATCAGGTAGTCTTACTGAATTAAACATTCCACCTGACCTTTCCAGATAGTGTGCTTGGCCAGGTTTGGTTCTGCTGTTACTGCCTCCCTTATTGTTCACAGATCAAATGAGTGTTCTTGAGTGTACTAGCTTATGCCACTTTCCTTTTCTTATTGTCTCCTTTTGCCTAGGAACTGTCCTTGTCCTGATTAAGGAAACAAATACTTTCCTTCCATATACCTTATAGGTCTGCCTACATGTTTCATTCCTATCCTGACTGTATTTAAAGGTGAAATCTAGGTACATAAAAAAGACTGGATGAGGTATTTGGTGCCATTGTCTGTTGATTGGACAGGGCTGGGTGCTAGGTTGGACTGGATGATCCTGGAGGTCTATTCCAACCTGGTTGATTCTGTGATTCTATGATACATTTCAGTACAAGACATAGAATCACAGAATCACAGAATCAGCCAGGATGGAAGAGACCTCCAAGATCATCCAGTCCAACCTAGCACCCAGCCCTATCCAGTCATCTAGACCGTAGGTTAAGATGACATACACACATTGTAGGGATTGTGACATTCATGAGGCAGATCCCTACTGTTGGTGACTGAGAAAGACCAAATACACCTCCCCTTCAGTCTACATATTTAGGCTACAGAGCCTTCATAATAATGGATTTTTTTCCAGTACCATCCAGGAGCCTGAGCAAATGCCAGGAGGAACACTACACAAAGTCTCTTCACATTTATTGTCTACAGAATGACTGATTCTGGAACAAAGTCATATCAGAAGCATCTCTTGAATTTATAAAACAACGTTCAGGATGTAAGTAATGTATTGGGGTTGGGGTTTTTTTGCACAATGTCATTGTGTTCTGACATCAAACATATTTGTGAAGAGTTAAAAATGAACACATCCAAGCTAAATGTTATTAACACATCCAAGCTAAATGTTATTAGGCTTTAAAAGGGTAACATTTTAGAAAGACACTAACACAGGATTAAGTGAACAGATAAAACTAATTTCAGAAAACATTTTTCCTGAGGATGTGTCTGTGATGGTTTGGGTGTTACCCATCCCCCCACACTTTGGAAAATCACCCAGACTAGACTCAGCCAAGCTGGAAATCGAATGAAGCTTTACATTTACAGCTTAGAACAATATACAAGCATATAGTTACAATATAGACAGAAATGTACAAGTTACAAAGGTAATACAGAAACACAACAGCCCTGCCAGAAACCAGAGTCCCCAGGAGGGGCTCCCAACCACTCTTCCACTTTCCTCCCACCCCTCTACCTTACCCTAGATCCCTAGATCTTGCCTTATGTTTAAGGTAGATTGGAGGGTCAGCATGGGGGGTTAGGAAGCAGATAGGTTAGTCACACAGACAGCAGGTTAGGTTAGAGAGAGATGATCAGCCCAAAACCCCAGACAGAGAGTGACTCTGTTATCCTTGTTTGTGTTCTTCTTATACATCTCAGCAAGCCTATGAGTGAAGTAGACATCACCACTGTTCTCTTTCTTTTTACAGCCTGTAATCTAATTCTTTTCACCAAAACATTCTAGCTAGGCTCAAACTAGTACAGTGTCAAAGTTATCACTGAGGGAACTTCAATATCAGAGGGAGACTGACAGGGCTTTCCGAGTCTTTCGCTCATCAATAAAACTACCAAGGGAAACCTTGCACATTTCAAGAGTCATTATAGAGGGCTAGGAGGAGGAAGGAAGCAAAAGAGAGTGAGTAGTGATGGTTGTTGCAGCTGGAGGCCCAGGTGGTGTTCAGTCCCTTTGGTAAAGGAGAAAGATTGATGGGGACAAAGAAGGCATTTAGTACATCTGCCTTCTTTGTATCCTCTGTCACCAAGGCACTCACCTCACTCAGCAATGGGTTTGTAATGCCTGTAGCTTTAGGTTTTCCCTGCAATGTATTTGAAGAAGCCCTTTCTGTTGTCCTTGACCTCTCTTGCAAAGTTGAATTCCAAGGAGGCCTTAGCCTTCCTAGTTGCCTTCCTACATCCTCTGACAACAGTCTTATACCCCTCTCAAGTGGCTGGCCCCTCCTTCCGTAGACTCTCTTCTTGCCCTTGACTTTGCTTAGCAATTCCCTACTTAATCATGCAAGTCTCCTGGCTCCTTTTCCTATGTTTTGGAATGCTCTAATCTTGAATTTGGAAGAAGTGGTCCTTGAATATTAACCAACTGTCATGGGCCCCTTTGTATTCTCATATCCATGCTTGGAAAGGCCAAAGTTGGCCCTGCTGAATCCAAGGTTGTAGTCCTGCTTGGTATTCTCATCCTAAACCCCCCTATCTCATGGCTGCCCTCAACTTTCACTGCTTCAAGCAGACCCTCCTTGTTAGTGAGTATCAGTTTCAGCAGCGCTCCTCCTCTGGTTGGCTAATCCACTATTTCCATCAAAAAGTTATCCCCAATGCACTGGAGGAACCTCCTGGACTGTGGTTGGCTGAGTAGCCTTTCCAGCAAATACCTGGGTAGTTAAAATCCCCCATGAGAACTAGAGCCTGTGATTGTGAGGCTGCTGTCAGCTGCTTGTGGAATGCCTCAGCAACTTGCTCATCCTGTTCAGGTAGTCTGTAATAAACACCCACAACAATATCAGTCTTAATATCTGCAAAAAACACAAATGTGCCACAAGGCTCTAAAGAAACAGACAATTCATTCTCCATCTGGAACAGCAAGTACTAGCTTTTCAGGTTTTATCCTCATTTCTAGCTCTTCTCTAAGGAAAAAAAGAGGAAAAGAAACTTCAGCCACAGTCCCTTAACCTTTGAGGGCAGCAAATTTCTTCTTTTTCTGAAGTGTCAAAAGGGCTTGAGCTGACACTAACAATCTGCACTGAATAATATCTGCTATGAAGTATGTTCCCGGTATAAAGTATCTCCTCTCAGTTCCTCATACACTTAAATCATGGGGATAGTCTCTTCCACTTGTCCTTCACACATATCTATCGCACTAAATACATTGGACCAATCTCATAATGAAATAGAATTATTTCAATATTACTATTTTCAGTATAAACCCAAAGGTGACTGATAATTACTGAAATTACTCCTCAGTATAAAACTAGAAAACTGAAAGAACATTTTCCTCCTGAAATTTGATATTATCACAGCTAAAAAGTTACCTGGTTTCTATAGTGGCAGAAACTGTGTCTAGCTTCAGAAGTCATAGAATCATAGAATCAACCAGACGGGAAGAGACCTCCAAGATCATCCAGTCCAACCTAGCACCCAGCCCTGTCCAATCAACTAGACCATGACACTAAGTGCCTCTGCCAGTCTTTTCTTGAACCTCCAGGGCTGGTGACTCCACCACCTCCTTGGGCAGCTGTGCTAGTTTGAAGCGAGCTAGAGTGTTTTGGTGAGAAGAACTAGATTACAGGCTGTGAAAAAGAAACAATGGTGATGCCTACTTCACTCATAGGCTTGCTGAGAGGTATAAGAGCAAGAATCCAAACATAGATAAGGGAGTTGCTCTCTGTCTGGGCTCTGGGCTTCATCTCTCTAACCTCACCTTCCATCTCTCTGATTAATCCACTTGCTCTGTCTGTTGCAGCTCTCAGTTGCCTTTGTTTCTATCATGTAACTACATCCATATTGATCTCTTCTTTCACTATCTTACTGTATGTTTTCCAACAACTCATTAAATAAGTCATCTTTTAAAACCCTCAACTTAACTTATCTCTTTTCACATTCACTTTTGTGAATTAGGCTATTGAAGAGCTTTTAAAATTCCCACCAAACTGGAATGTGTCTCCAAGTAATTAACTTTAAATACAACCCCAACAACCAAAACGCAATCAAACAATCAACCAACCAACCCCCACAAAACTACAAAGACACAACAAAGGAAGGAGCCTTATCTTTGTAATCATCTTTTGTCCAAGCATGGCTTTTAAAACACCTGGTTAACAGCTGTATTGCATCTTATCATAGAATCATAGAATCAACCAGGTTGGAAGAGACCTCCAAGATCATCCAGTCCAACCTAGCACCCAGCCCTATCCAGTCAACCAGACCATGGCACTAAGTGCCTCAGCCAGGCTTTGCTTGAACACCTCCAGGGACAGCAATTCGACCACCTCCCTGGGCAGCCCATTCCAATGCCAATCACTCTCTCTGGGAAGAACTTCCTCCTAACATCCAGCCTAGACCTCCCCCAGCACAACTTGAGACTGTGTCCCCTTGTTCTGTTGCTGGTTGTCTGTGAAAAGAGACCAACCCTTACCTGGCTACAGCCTCCCTTCAGGTAGTTGTAGAATATTTACACATACAAGTATAGACTTTATGAAATATTTAGGCAGCTGAATAACTTTTAAGTACCAGGCTTCTTTGCTAATTTGCCTAGACAGAGTAATGCAGTATAATCTGACATTCCTGTAAGTTATTCAGGACATGCTTACAAACTTGAAAAACGTGACACTGCACCAAGATTAAAGCCATGTTCTTCTCCATGCTAGCCAGAAGCCAGATGGCCTATCTTAAGGGATCTTACCATGTTCTAGATGCTTATTCATAGTCAACTAAATCCTGCTTTAGGATGTAATGTATTTTATCCTTCAGCTCTAGGACTTAGTAAGTATGAATTTAAGGAAACAAGACACACAAAAACTCACAGGGGGACATCCCAGCACTGTTGAAGATAGCTGAACCCAAGGAAGAACTAATACATATGGAAGTTAGGCTTCCAGTCTGGAGTTGGATATAACATTTGGTCAGAAATCACAGAATCAAAGAATGTTAGTGGTTGGAATGGAGTGGTTTCTGGCTGACTCTGCTTTTAACTGTCTAATCCACCTAACCTCTTTTTCCTCTAACCTCTTTGTCATCTTTTTTTTGACATCTCACCTCAGATCTCCAGATTTATCATGTGAGATATACGTGGGTTGATTTGGTTATTTCTGAAGGGAAAAGAGGGAGGGGGAAGGGGGTTTGGGTCAGGAGCCCTCCTGGGGACTCTACTTGTTACTGGGAGGGGTATTGTGTTTCTGTATTACTCTTAACTTATATATAACTGTATATATTTGTGTCTATATATGTGTATATTTTGCTAAGCTGTAAACATAGCTTCATTCTTTAATTTCCAGCCACCTGAGTCTAGTCTGGGTGATTTCATTGGTGGGGGGGAGGACACACGGACAGGTAACACCCAAACCATCACATCAACCTTTAGAGCTTTTTCATGACTGAAGGCATAATAGGAAGTAGAAAATGTCAAGCTACTTTGTGACTAAGCTGTTCAACAAAGTAAGCCATTTTTATGGTAACAGACTATTTGTGAACCTGTACAGGTTTCTGTAAGTGTATTATTTCTCTGTGAGTGTTTCCCATGGAAAAATGAAATAAAATGCAGTCTGTGGCTGCTCTTATGTTTCTGTAGTGCCATTTTTCATTTCAGTGCAGGATAGTTCACCTAGGTGACACATTTCTTTCTATGACTGCATATCTTCAAATAGGAAAATAAGCAAATTAATGATGAGTAACAAATGAAAGAAAGAAGCTGTCCATATGAATAATTAATGCTTTAAACTATAATATTAATTCTTCAAGTACTTGTCAGAACAGTGTTTATATAGCATTATTTGTAAAACACACAGAACTGCCTATGTGAAATTTGAGTGCATCTCTCTAAAGATGACTTCTGTATTCAGACAGTTTTAATCCTTAATGCTCAGACTACTTCAGATGCACTTTTGCATTATTTGGAACATCAGGTAGGAGAGGACAATTACTCTATGAACTAGTACACTGAGAATACTCATTTTACAGTGACAAGCAAGGCAGCTGGAACATAAATAGCTGGCAGCTATTTTTTTAAAGGATTGTGTTGTTAGATAGCTATGAAGGAGCCACTACAAACAAGCTGTTATATTTTTACGTAGTTGCCAGCTCCAGTTTTTATGAGCCTTGATTGTCCTTTACAAGTATAATAAAAGTAGCAAAGCATTCATGTGTATCTTTGATGCTATTCAGTGCTGGCACTGGAATGCTGCAAAAATAGAATTGTAGAATCATAGAATCAACCAGACTGGAAGAGACCTCGAAGATGATCCAGTCCAACATAGCACCCAGACCTGTCCAGTCAACTAGACCATAGAATCATAGAATCATAGAGTCATAGCATCAACCAGACTGGAAGAGACCTCAAAGATGATCCAGTCCAACATAGCACCCAGACCTGTCCAGTCAACTAGACCATAGAATCATAGAATCATGGAATCAACCAGGTTGGAAGAGACCTCCAAGATCATCCAGTACAACCTATCACCCAGTCCTACCCAGTCATCTATACCATGGCACTAAATAACTCATCCAGTCTTCTCTTGAACACCTCCAGGGACGGTGACTCCACCACCTCCCTGGGCAGCCCATTCCAATGCCAATCACTCTCTCTGTGAAGAACTTCCTCCTAACATCCAGCCTAGACCTCCCCTGGCACAACTTGAGACTGTGTCCCCTTATTCTGTTGCTGGTTGTCTGGGAGAAGAGACCAACCCCCACCTGGCTACAGCCTCCCTTCAGGTAGTTACCTTTGAAAATATTCCTCTGACACTTAAGCTTATATCTTTAAAAAAAGTTGTTCACTTTGTGTAGTATTTGAGTGTTTATGCTTTTATTGAGAGATAAAAGGAAACAATAACCTGCTTAAGGGCACAGAGTTTCCAAAGGGTGTTTCTATTAATCCATCTACAACAAGTGTGTGGATGATATTAAAACAAACAAACAAAACAACCAAAATTGAACAAAATTAGATTAGATTTAAAAACTTAAGTTTATATATTAAGACAAACTATACATAGAAGATAATTTGCTGTTAAAATATGTCTCGGCAATATTTGAAAAATATACAATTGTTGGGCTTGTTGTTTAATATTCACTTTCAGACACTATTTGCTATATTAATTCCCAATGAACTTAATTCATTAAGTAGCCCTCCCCTACTCTCATCCCAATCCACAGTCACTGTCACACACACACAGCCTTCAGTGTTGAGAGAAATGTTTAACTGAAAGCTCTTTTTCTGCACACACACACACATGGATATTTAATATATTATATTAATACCAATTAATTTTCTGTGATATCTCAAATGCTTATTGGATGCATGTGCTTGCTAAGGCAACTTTGGTAAAATATTGTCATGGTTTGGGACTTTCCTCCCCAGTAGATTAACCAGACTAACTCATCTGGCTGGAAGTTAAGGAGTTGTACTGGTTTGAGATTAATTGGATGTGGAGACTAACATGTGGTGAAGCCTGGCAGATTGACTACATCACTTTACCTCGCTCTCATTCTGGCAAGCAGTATGTGCTGACGATGGTAGAGGCCAGCACTGGCCTGCATCAGGAATGGTGTGGCCAGCAGGAGCAGGGAGGTCATTCTGCCCCTGTACTCTGCACTGGTCAGACCACACCTCGAGTACTGTGTCCAGTTCTGGGCCCCCCAGTTTAGAAGGGACATTGAGATGCTTGAGCGTGTCCAGAGAAGGGCAACAAGGCTGTTGAGAGGCCTTGAGCACAGCCCTACGAGGAGAGGCTGAGGGAGCTGGGATTGTTTAGCCTGGAGAAGAGGAGGCACTCAGGGGTGTCTACAACTACCTGAGGGGTGGTTGTGGCCGGGGGGGGTTGCTCTCTTCTCTCAGGTGGCCAGCACCAGAACGAGAGGACACAGCCTCAGGCTGCGCCAGGGGAAGTTTAGGCTCGAGGTGAGGAGAAAGTTCTTCACTGAGAGAGTCATTGG
>WAAF01003265.1:159013-172406 GCA_013400475.1 Tricholaema leucomelas | reverse complement strand
GTCCCCTTGTTCTGTTGTTGGTTGCCTATTCCACAAAAGCTGTTTTGTTCCCAGTGGGTTGTCTTGCACACCCTCTGGAGTGTAAGCAACCCCAGTTCATTGGAACCCATTGCTTTTATGGTTGTTTTATAGTGGACTGTGAACCTTCTCAGTAGCAGTGGCAATAGTAGAAGTAACCAAGTGCAGTTTGTTCACAAACCAGATATTTAACATGACATACACATGAATTTTTCAGTCTTTCAAGCCTAATTTGTCTTCTGTTTTGAGTCTTCTGGAGTATCTGCAGCTGGTTTGAGTTAAAAACATTGCCATTATGGCATTAGGAAGTGATGTAGACTCGTCTGTAGCTGTCTGCTCACTTCCTTTTGAATAGAATCACAGAAATTAAATAAGATAGTGTTTATCATTTATTTAATTATTTGGAAATGACTGTTAATTAATAAGTACTGGAAGAAGGCTGAGGTATTTCCAGTATTGACTTTAGTACATGAATCAACATTGTAATCTGAAACATTATTTTATTTAAACTGAATGATATACCACACAACAGCACAAACATTACCATTAATTCATATCTACCCTTTAAAGTCTGAAAATACTTCAACTTTGGATATTCCACTTAAAATATTTATTAAATCTTGTCAAGCATTATTACTTTATTTTTAATCAAAGCTAAACATATGATCCTTCAATATTTTTCCAGTAGAACAATATGGAGAGAGTGCAACTATCTCCAGAGTTGTTGTCCTGGAGGTCTCGTGTACCCCAAAAATTTCCTCTCCCTCTGTGGTTTGAATGCGAGAGGAAAAAGACCTGTTCCCTCACCCCGCCCTGCAGGCGTGAAGGGGGGGAGCAGGGGGACCCTTCTGGCATGAGGGGTGCCCTGTGCTGGGCCTGCGCTGGACTCAGCTGGGGATTGGCTGTGTGCTTTGCGCCTAGGAAGTGGTAACTCAGCTCTGTGTCTAGGAAGGGTATAAATATTGGGGGGACTTCCCACCTTGGGGTGCTCCTGCCGTGGAGTTCTTCTTCCCCCACCTGGATAGCTCCTCTAGCTCTGAAGACAAGCTCTGAAGGACTTCACCTTAAGCACCTTATTGTGCAGCTTTATCGCTCTGTAATGACCCTGGAGGTTTCTGTAAAGACCCGCAGGACAGACCTTTGAATCGCCTTCCTTTCAAGCCAGCTGTGTTTCTGTTTTGTGAGTAGTTTTTGGCTCAGCCTTATTTTGATAGTGGGGGAATGCTATATTTAATAGCTCAAGCCTTTTCCAATCTCTGATTTCAAAATTAGTGCAGTTTACCTTTGGCATCCTATCTGTGTAGATATTCTCAAGCAACTAAAAAACGAACCTGCTAATTAAATCTAAATTATCTTCTGTACATAGTTTTTGGGAAAATAAAATAACTCTATTTTTATAAATTCCTGACTTGGCCAAATCAATTCCTGCCTCCATAACAGTTGTTCTTCCCCAAATCAGGACTTGGACTTACATGTAAAACCAGAGCATCAAGAGGAAGGATGACCTGGGCTGGACTGACTTGCCACTGCTTTCAGCCCTCTGGTCTTACTCCAAAACATGGGGTAAGTCTTCCAGAAAACATCCAATCTTGGAACTTTGACTTTCAGGAGAAATACCTTTAATGTTTAACTAAACAATTAAAATTATGATCAATAAGATTTGGAAGTTTTGTATTTCAAAATGATTTTTATGTTTCCTTTTCCTCAAAAAGCCAAGTGTGGTGTTCAGCTTCCTGTCTTTCTAAATGTGATACTTCCAACTCCATTTGCATACCTCTGTCTGGAAACAGAGCCATCCTCCAGCATTATCAAGGAGCTGCTGATTCCAAGAGATGGGAAAACACAAATAGGAGAAAGTACTTTGAAAATTCCTTTCTCTGCTTCAATCAAGTAATATATAAGCTGTGTAAGGAATTTACATGTAACAGTTGCAGTTATGCCAAATTTCTTCCACTGTTTTTTTTCCCCTTCTGCACTTTAAAACTATTACAGAATAATCATATGTTATATCTATGTTGCAGAGAAAAAACTGCCCCTCACTGAAAAGCTAGAAATGATTCTCTTAGCAAATTAAGGTAATGTCCTAATAATATCAGTAGTGGGATGGACTAATTCTTTATTTGATCTGTGTCACTGGAAAGGTATTTGTGCATCTCTCAAGCCACTTAACAGAAGAGGATCTGATGCTGCTCATGCCTAAGTAAAAACATTCCAGCACAGTTAATTGGAAATAGAGAGCAGACTATGGTCAAAAGCACTGCTGTGCACAGACTTCGCAGCAGCACCTAACTGGGGAGATGATTAGCAACACATCTGTTCTAAACCATTAAAATGATAGAAAGAAATTGCCTTTAAACCACCTGCAGGACAGTAATTTCATATCATCATTATAGAGTCATTAAAAAAGTTAATGTAAAAAAAAAAAAGGGCAAAAAAAACAACAAACCACACTGTGGGAAATGTAATCTTTTTCTGTGTTTACTAAATAGTCTCAAGATGTGAGCAGAGAACAGTTTGAAAATGATTGTGTTGGGTGATTATGCCTTCTGTCTGGAACATAACAGCTCATATAATTTCTTATGTCACAGGACAGGCTTTTCAAGCCATACTGAGACTTGCCATGTTGGACATGTAAATACAATTTAAAGTAAGTAGAGGCTAGCAGGGTTTGGGGCCCTTGTTGAGAAAACATTCTTGAATTCCAAAAGTGGCCTCTGAATATCAGGTTTTGAAATCTTTTTATTGAAAGTAGGAAAGAAAACACCTCAGGCTGGGTATAAGCAGCATGGACACAAAGAAAATGGTACTAAAATTGGGAAGGGGACATAATTATGCATATTAGAATTAAAGCAAGGAAAGAAGGAAAAAAACTATGGATGTCAAAAAAAGGAAATAAATGTTTTAGAACAAAATAAGAACTATTCATCAAATCACATAACAGAGAAGAGAATGATTCAATACTGGAATAACTGTTTGCAAGTTTTTGTTCTGTAGATAACATACAGTTATGTGAAGGAAATACCAGGACGGAGAAGAAGAAATATTGGATCTATATCACAGAATCATAGAATCATAGAATCAACCAGGTTGGAAGAGACCTCCAAGATCATCCAGCCCAACCTAGCACCCAGCCCTGGCCAATCAACTAGACCATGGCACTAAGTGCCCCAGCCAGGCTTGGCTTCAACACCTCCAGGGACGGTGCCTCCACCACCTCCCTGGGCAGCCCATTCCAATGTCAATCACTCTCTCTGCCAACAACTTCCTCCTAACATCCAGCCTAGACCAGAAGAGACCAACCCCAACCTGGCTACAACCTCTCTTCAGGTAGTTGTAGACAGCAATGAGGTCTGCCCTGAGCCTCCTCTTCTCCAGGCTAAACACCTCCAACTCCCTCAGTCTCTCCTCATAGGGTTTGTGTTCCAGGCCCCTCACCAGCTTCGTCGCCCTTCTCTGGACATGTTCCAGCACCTCAACATCTCTCTTGACTTGATGGGCCCAGAACTGGACACAGTACTCAAGGTGTGGCCTGACCAGTGCAGGGGGAAGAGTAACCTCCCTTGTCCTACTGGCCACACTGTTCCTAATACAGGCCAGGATGTCATTGGCTCTCTTGGCTACCTGGGCACACTGCTGGCTCATCTTCAGCCTACCATCTCCCAGTACCGTCAGGTCCCTTTCTTCCTGGCTGCTCTCCAGCCGCTCTGTCCCCAGCCTGTACATGTGTTCATCTGCTCTAAGACATGGAAAGGTGGAAGAAGAATATGGAAAGCACTAGTTGCAGAGTTTGGGGTAAGACTTTGACATCATCTCCCATGACAGTCTTGTTAATAAACTATGGAAATGCAAGTTTGTCAAAAAACATGGGAAGCAGGAAAGTTCCATCCACATGAGGAAGGATGGAATCTGATGTAGGATTCTGATGTAGGAATCTGATGTAGGAATCTGATGTAGGATTGTCAGTCTGCCACTGTTAGTTGGACAGCTACATTGAGTGGGGTATTTTCCTTAATGACTGAAAGGATGCAATAGAAAATCTTATTAATTGCCAACAGGATTACAAGCAAATGGGCTGCAAGCACTTTGAATGGAAAAAAATATATAGAATGAAAAATTAGCTTGGCAGAATAGAGGAAAGATTTGAAATCAAAAGCATGTAATTTAAGAAGAACAAGTAGAAACACCACAATAAACAGGAACAGAAAGCTCCAGTATCTTCCAGGAGATCAACAGAATTAGCAGCAATTATACAGGAAAAGATCTGGGTCTTGTAATGATTTAATTTAAAAGCCATGTGATATTGAGATGTATAAGAGAGTAAATGATAAATGTCAAAACACACAATGTGAAAAATGAAGTAGTCTTTTCACTCTTCCAAAATTCACTTGGGTTATTTTTTAATGTACTCCAAGCAATGCACACTGGAGTTGTAATCCATAGCAAAAACTTACAGTCAGAGATGTTAAAGATGTAATTTACACTGAAAAACTTGCAGACCTGGTATGGAGAAAACCAAAGGGTGTCATGCTAACTCTTTATCATACAATCAATACAATCTAAATGCTGCTTTTGAAAAAGTCAGCCGATACTGCAATCACTTGTTCTCCACATCTGCTGAGGAGGGTGCAAGAAAGTATGCTTCAGAGGCAGCAAAGAATGCTTACTTTAGATATCAGGGGAGCAATCCATTAGAATAGTTGAGTTCCAGTAGATGTTTTCCAGGTAAACTGTGGAATCCTCATCACTGAAACTTTCAAAGCATTAGTAGTGAAACATCAGTCAGGGATGGCATTGATGTAAGCGGTTCCCACTTCAGAATAACGGCTGATGTCTCAGGACCCTTCACCTACCATCCTACAGTGTAGCATCTGCCTGGACATTTGGAAGAAAAACATTTGTCCAATCCATAGTAACAAAGCCAAAGATCAAGCATAAAGGAGAGAATGCATCTGGAGCATTTTAAGGCAGAAGAATCCACATCTCTATCTCACTGGTCAACTCTCATGAACCGTTTAGAAGGAACTAAGCACACCTGCAGACCTAGGAGAGGGTGAAAGGATTTTCTGCTTTACCTTGCCTGAAACAGATGCATTGTAGTATTTTATGGAAAGGCACATCACTGCCATAGTGACAGGGTCATTAAAAAAACTAAAATATGGAAAGCAGCGATAGAATGGTCATAGAAACAAAACTGGGAAAAGTAAAACTGACTGCAACAGCTAGGTTACAACATGCGGTACGAAACTGAGACCAGTACGCATTGCAGAGACCATCACAGAAGCATTACTTTCGTTTGCCAGCCTATGTTAAAGTGTTTCAGCTCAACTTTCAGAATTTATAATGTCCAAAATTTCTGTTTGCTTACACTGGCACAGAAAATCTTTTCAGAAATCACTACAGGACTCAACTGGGGTCTCGACTTCTCTGGGAAACCTAGTGAAGATACTGCTGGGAGACCCAAGACATGAGAGAAGCTAGAATGAAATTGAGATTCTCAAAGGTGACATATTAATGTGAAGCACCTTCTCGAGGTCTATATAAGGTACCTTTGTGGTGCTGCCAGAACTGCTGAATTAAAAGGAGAACTGGGCTGGAAGAACTGGATGGAAATGATCAACACTGGTTTGGAAAAATATAAAAGCATTAAAAACTTCATAATTTTTAAAAATGACATCAAAAGGCAAAGCTACAAATGCACTAAAATAATCAAAGGAGTTAGATGTTTCAGTAGTAAAAATCTGGTCTTATGTCATTTACACAAGCAAAAAGCCAATCAAGTATTCTTTGAAACCACTGAGGGATATACAGAAAGTGGGAAGTTAGTTAATGACGTTAGAATTGCCCTGAGCCTGAATAAATTCACTGCTTTCGTCTTCATGAAATAAGCCAAAGGTCAGATTCTGAGGATTGGAATATTTTCCCAAGTGGGAGGGAAGGGAATGGAAGCGTTGAAAGACTTTATGAGTACATCAAAGCAGAAAGGCAATTAGAGCTGATAAAAGTTCACATAGAACAAGATACAGATAAATTGCATCTTTTTTTAACTTTTTTTTTTTTTTTAGCAGAAAATTGTAGAAATTTCCAGCTCCCAAGACTAAGAAAGTGCACTCACTATATTTAGGATTCAAGAGTGCAGATTCAAGAAGCAAATCAGGTCAGCCATGACATGGAAGTTTAGGATTATTTCTTTGCTTATTTATTGTCTCATTGTGACATAAGGGAAAGCTTCTGTTATGATACCCAGTGAGGTGAGCTACACAGTGATGGAGTGAGATAACAGTACGCTGACCTCCTCACTACGGTGGCTTCCAAAGTAATTGGCACTTTGCAGTTCCAAGTACTCTCCACCGTTAAAGTTGGTTCCCTAGTATTTTGTGATTTTCATTAAATATATCTGAGTCTTTTGCTGCAGAACTGTGGCAAAATATAGGTCACTGATATTCTGTTATGACGATTTCAAAGGTAACTTGTTTATATCTTTTTAGATCTCTCTTGTGAACTAGTTAAATAAAATTTGTCATCTTCTTCAGCCTGTTGCAGCTTTGCTCAGTTGGCCTATACTATGGAGAAGATTACTTTTTTTCTTCATAAACCAAAGGACAGAGAATTACAAGAAGCGTGTGGTTTCCCAGATAAGATGAGTTAGGAAGCCACCCAATGCATTCAGTAGAGAACACTGAGTTACAGAAAGAAACTGGAAAATCTAGCATTTACTGATGTCTTTATGCAAGCATGCATACATAACATCTTGTGCCCTACCTTTTTGACAGTGCAGGTGTGCTTTCTGTATAGCTGTGGTGATTTGGGTGTTCTCCCCCCACACACACTTTTGGAAATCACCCAGACTAGACTCAGCCAGCTCTGGAAATATGAATGAAGCTTATATTTACAGCTGGCACAATATACAAGCAGAGACTTACAGTTATACAGATATAGACAGAAATAGACAAGGGAAAAAGGTAATACAGAAATACAACTCCCCTCCCAGAAACCTGAGTCCCCAAGAGGGGCTCTCAACCACCCCCTCACCTTCCCCCTACCCCTCTCAACCTTACCCCAGTCCCAAGGAAGAATGGAGGTTCAGGCAGGGGGGTTAGGAAGCAAAGTGGATTAGTCCAAAATGGAGGGTGAGGTTAGAGAGAGAGATGCAGCTCAGCCAGTAGCCCAAGTGAGAGTAGCACCGAGTGGAGCCATTATCTATGTTTTGCTTTTCATTCTTATACATCTCAGCAAGCCTGTGAGGGAAGTAGATGTCACCATTGCCTTCCTTTCACAGCCTGTAATCTAGTTCTTCTCACCAACGCATTCTAGCTAGCTCCAAACTAGCACAATAGCTCACAAACACATGTTCTCTGTTTAATATTATTCATAATCTTTTAGTGTTTGTGTTCCCTCATCTACGGCACCCTGTGGTTTGTTGGAAACAACGCGGCTGAAGAAAGCTGTAAATTGGCTTTCTTTGGTTAGCTAACAGTGTTCATGAGATAGCTAAAATCCAGTGATATGTTTGACCACAAAATGTTATCACTAAACAATGTATATTGCCATCTTTTGATGGCATAATGGAAAAGACATATTGGCATTTCAGTCAACAGAAATCAAAGTAACAAACCTGATTATTACATCTGACCTGTAATGCACAGCTACTTAGACCTGGTAACACTTCACAGAAAATGAGGTGGAAAAGTTTGCACAGGAAATCCCTTTTCCATGAAGCTGTAAGACCAAAAAAAAACAGTTTAAAGTGCAAATGGCAAACGGAAATATAAAAGCCAAGGAAATCTTTAATATCTCCATTACAAATAGCTTTAGACTTTTTTACACTTCTAAGGATGGGTCATTAGAACTGACTGGGGTTTTCTTACAGTTGCAAGGATGGTTCATTAGTGAGTGAATTCAGTCTGCTGGTAAAAAGTTCTAATTGAGAAAATAATTACTTTGGAAACCTTGTCTTTTTCAAGAAAACCATCAAAATGTTTAAAATAAGCATTTAAAAAACATTATATAAACGTGATTGATGTGATTATGAAAGGGGTGTGTGCATTAAAAATTAGCTCTATAAAACTAAAAAGCAATTTGAGGATGGCTTACTGAAAAAGCACTCTCATTTAAAAGGCAACAATTAATCAAACCAAAAGAAAGACTGCATTTGGAATACCATTTTTAAATGGTGCAAAGCTACTCTGAGTTTTTTAAAAGATATTTCTGGAAAGCTTTTGATCACTATTGGCTGCAGGAATTTGAACCCATTTTGTCAAAACTGTAGTTCTGAACAGAAACCAAAAAAGGACTGCATAGACTCTTCAAGGAAGTTAAAATACAAAGTTGAGTAATTTCATTTTCCATTTTAAGTAGCATCTACACTTCATCATTTAATGCATTTTGTTTTGTACAGATGACTGTACAATCCTTTTCTCTCAGAGTCCGGCAATGTTTTCTGTAGAGCAGACATCTTTAAAGATGGAAAGCAATCTCTGTTGCCTTACCAGACACTGGGTATATAACAAGGAATTGAACTTTCCTTAGGGCTTAGCTGCTAAATTCAGCACTTTAACAAGAGATGCTGCATCCATCAACTTTGAGGAAATAGTATTCTGCAGCTCCTTTTCATCATTTGTTCCAGCTAAAGGAGTGGAGCCAGACTGCAGGGTGCTATGATAACCACATGCAGGACATGTCCACTTGTAACTAGCTCAAGCAGTAAAGAGGCTGGACTTTTCAGTGGACATTCCTGATCTTTTGACATGTTTTAAATGTAAGAGACTGATTCTCCACATCTACAACAGTGAATTGACAAATGAGGGCACTGGAATGATTTTCTGGCTTTGTGGGATATTAGATGTTGCTTACATCTCTGGTGTTTAATTGTTCCTCCTCTGTCAAATTATTTTAATGATTCTTACTCTGCTTCCCAGGAGTGTTGTGGATGAGCTTTAATTAGTATTTTTGAAGTGTTCTGATCTCCTTACCTATGCACTGTGATATCAATATGAAATATGATTAGATTTGAGAAACATTGACTAGCCAAAAGGTTAACAATAATTAGACTAACAGTGTATAGAATCTTATGTCTTCAGCTAGCAGCATACTTGTCAGATAATATGGTTTTATGCCTCCTGTACCTGCCTAAAGGATGAGAGGATTTGACTGAAGACTTTTGGCACTCTATTTTTATGTATCATATCTAAATCAGTTCTGATAAAAAGCATCTGCTCCTTTCAGAGATCTGAATAGTTGTCAGATATTTTCCTTTTAATAAGTAACATATTATTCATCACTGAGGTGGTGACCAAAAAAAGTCCAACTCCCACACAGGCAAATTTTAGGAGAAGTGAATGTCTTGCTTCTCACAAAACCTCATGTCAATTAAGGCCTACCTGCTACTTCCTCAGGCAAGTCTGTTCCATGTAGTTTTCACTGCTTCAAGATTTAAAATACAAGTAATTGTGCAGTTTCCCATGGATTCATGCTTTGAGGCTTATTCACACCCAGGCTGACCAAAAATCATTGCCACCTAATGGCCACCCAACGGAGTGCTGAAGATACTTCATTTGCTGCAGTCTTGACCTTCTGACTTCAGAGAAATACCTGTCACAATCGCATTAAATCCTCGCTCCTAACAGTCTGTTAGCAAAAGTGCCAGCTGTGAGTGTGGTGGAGAGGAAACTAGCGTTGGCATGCTCTCAACAAAGCCTTCCACGGGAGGCCCACTGCTGCACGGGTACCAAAAGCTTTCTGTCTCCTCTGCTATGGTTTTGTCTACAACACAGGCTTCCAGCACCTTCACAGGACAATGGCCCTGCAAAATTGCCAGCAGTGAGTGCCAGTGCTCCCAGTCCACTTACCTACTGCTATTGGCTAATACAACTAAACATTATAAAGTCAACTCTGTTATTATTATTATTATTACTATTATGATCTGCTATTTTTCAGGTTATACAGTTAATAGTGAAGTGTATCTACCATGAAGGTGTAAGAGAAGGACCTACTAAATACAGACCAATCCACTACACAGCTACTTAGACCTGTTAACGCTTTGCTTCCTAACCCCCTGGCCAAACCTCCATTCTTCCTTGGGACTGGGGTAAGGTTGAGAGGAGGGGAGAAGGTGGATTAATTAGAGAAATGGCAGAGAGGCTAGAGAGAGAAACGCAGCTCGGAGCTCCCCAGCAGGAGCTATCTATATTTGGATTCTCCTTCTTGTATCTCTCAGTAAGCCCATGAGTGATGTAGACATTATTCTGTTTTCCTTTTCACAGCCTGTAACCTGGTTCTTCTCACCAAAACATTCTAGCTAGCTTCAAACTAGCACACCATGGCTAACTAAAACTGCCTTTGTGTCTTGATTTTGTCACTGCACAACACTTCTCTGTTTTTCAAGGACGTGTGTAAATATCTGCAGCAAACAATAAAAACACAGACTGCCAGACACACTCACTGGGTTTACAGCTTATTAAGATCATCTGCTACCTGAAGGGAGGCTGTAACCAGGTGGGCGTTGCTGTCTTCTCCCAGACAACCAGCAGTAGAACAAGGGGACACAGCCTCAAGTTGTGCTGGGGGAAGTATATGCTGGATGTTAGGAGGAAGTTGTTGGCAGAGAGAGTGATTGGCATTGGAATGGGCTGCCCAGGATGGTGGTGGAGTCACCGTCCCTGGAGGTGTTGAACAAAAGCCTGGATGAGGCACTTAGTGCCACGGTCTAGAAGACTGGCTAGGGCTGGGTGCTAGGTTGGACTGGAAGATCTTGGAGGTCTCTTCCAACCTGGTTGATTCTATGGTTCTATGATACTGAGCATAGAAGACTAACAATGCAGTAGACACTCGGCCCTGGTAGGGTCCATAAAAGATGCCTTATCTTGACAATGAGAACGTCTGTTTGCAATGTGTGATCAGTTTGAGGGCCTCAAACTCACTAATATTTTGTAGTAAGTGTCAGCAGTCACCACAAACAATAGAGTTTGATTGAGATTTCTTCTCTTCTGAAGGAATCAAATTGCATTTTTTTCATCCATGAAATAAGGCTCAGTGCTTTGTGATTAAGATACATTATACATCGTACTTCATTTCCTTGTTTACATGCCTATATATATGATGTGCTCAGCCAACATTCTGATAAATGGATTTTTTTTTTCAGGAAAACTCTCTGATGCTTTGAGGTGGCAGATTCTTACATTGTTTTCTGGCAACTGGAATTAACAGTACCTCTTGTGTAAAGTTTAATAAGATTCACTTCCATGCCGCTAATGACTACCAGGTCACACTTAGAGGGAGATCTTATTTCCATGCAAATAGTTGTATCTTTTCTGTGTAAGCACAGCTCATGACAGAGAAGATACTAGAAAATGTACAATTACAAAATGGAGATCTAATGATGTGAAACAGGACTGCAACAGGCTATTTCTGGGTTTTGTTATAGCTGGCTATGACTCAGAGCAAAATATTTTAGCATATCTTACAGTTTATATAAGATGGTACAGTAACATCTCTTCAGGGTTCTGCTGTGGAGTAGGTCCCAGCTATTCATTGTATGAGTAAATACAAGAATGACTTCATGAAGCCTTTTATTGAATAAACAGGCAGAAGGCATTGAACTAGTTGATGTTTACAGGTCATTTCCAACCCAAATTGCAGAGGAAGGTAGATTTAGATTAAACCTTAGGAAGAAGTTCTTCACCCTAAGGGTGGGGAGACACTGGACCAGATTGCCCAGGTAGGTGGTAGCAGCCCCATCCCTGGAAGTTTTTAAGGCCAGGCTGGATGGGGCTCTGGGCAACCCGACCTAGTGGAAAGTGCCCCTCTGCATGGCAGGGAGATTGGAACTAGATGACCCTTGAGTTCTCTTCCAACTCTGACAATTTTGTGGCTCTGAGTTCTATAATTCTACGTTTCCATGACTCTATGAATGTAAAGTTATTTTTATACTAAAGTAATAAACGTTTTAATATTAAAATACAAAAACTCCATCAATTAGGACATATGCACAAAACTCCTGTATCAAATATAGAAGTCCAAAGAAGCACCATGAGGATGATCAGAGGGATGGAGCAGCTCTCTTATGAAGACAGGCTAAGAGAGTTGGAGTTGTTCATTCAGTCTGGAGAAGGCTCCAAGGAGACCTTATTGTGCCCTTCCAATATCTGAAGAGGGCCTACAAAAAAGCTGGTGAGGGACTTCTTAGGATGTTGGGTAGAGATAGGACTAGAGAGTATGGATCCAAGCTAGAGGAAGGTAGATTTAGATTAGATATTAGCAAGTTCTTCACCCTGAGGGTGGTGAGACACTGGAACAGGTTGCCCAGGGAGGTGATGGAAGCCCCATTCCTGTAAGTCTTTAAGGCCAGGCTGGATGGGATTCTGGGCAACTTGATCTAGTGGAAAGTGTACCTGCTCATGGCAGGAGGGTTGGAATTAGATGATCCTTGAGGTTCCTTCCAATCCTGGCAATTCTATGATTCTATGGTAAATTCCAGGAGGGACTTATACACCTAATTTTATCTCAGTTCTTACAAAACTGGGAGAGAATAAGTACATTTCAATGTATTAAAATATATTCCTTTTCCCCAATTGAAACTGACACAGATTTCCCATATCAAATAAAATATCAGAGTTCAGCTGCCAATAGTGCTACTCCTCTATGTTCTTTGACTTTTTATGTTCTACTTACAGCATTAACACCAGCAGCATACTGAATGTATAAAAGCAATTAAGTATGAATAATTTAATCACAGTTCTTACATTTTAAGTTTACTTATTCCAAACTATGGAACAGACATTGGAGATACAGAAAACATGATGGTTCCTTCCCCATCTGACTATACATTAAAAAGATGAATCCTATTGTATGTCTACAACTCCATTTTATATTTCTGATACCAGAAAGACACTTCATAATCATTATTTCAAGTATTTATAGATTAGTGATGTGTCCTTTAAGATTTGTCTCTTTCCACTGTAATTTGTTACCTAGAAAAGTGGAAACAGAGCTAGGAAATGGAGCTGAAATTTTCCATCAATCCCTTGCTACCTGTAATTTTTAAAGTAAGACTAATAAAAACTTATTTCAAGATTTATAAAGGATACATTAGATCAAAAATTCTGTAGCTGTGGAAGGAAGGTATGCCAAGGGTCTAAGCCATTGCTTCTGGCCATAGAGGTACACATCTCTGCATGGTGTGCTTAGCTCACCTCTGCACAACTACCTGTGTATGGTGTGCTTAGCTCACCTCTGCACAACTCCCTGTGTGTGGTGTGCTTGGCTCACCTCTGCACAACTCCCTGTGTGTGGTGTGCTTGGCTCACCTCTGCACAACTCCCTGTGTGTGGTGTGCTTAGCTCACCTGTGCACAACTCTCTGTGTCTGGTGTGCTTGGCTC
>WAAF01003265.1:20399-155883 GCA_013400475.1 Tricholaema leucomelas | reverse complement strand
CCCAGAACTGGACACAGTACTCAAGGTGTGGCCTGACCCATGTTGAGTACAGGGGCAGAAGAACCTCCCTTGTCCTACTGGCCACACTGTTCCTGATACAGGCCAGGGTAAGTGCTTAAACAGAGGTTTCAGAAAACGAAAGTTAACCTCCACTTTTTCCTGAGCACAGTCCGAAATGTAAGCAATACAGAGGAGGTTACACAGTGTACAAATCTGCATCTACATGTTGCTACATATTGTTAGATTTTTTCCCACGTTCCACTTCCCAGGAAAATGTTAACAAAGACTGGAATGAAGATTCCAGTAGATGAGTTTATTTGATGGGAGCTGTTTCTAAAAGAATTACTACAGAGTGGGTGACATACATGCAAACAAAGGTGTAGCAATTTCTTCTGTACCTTAGGAGAGTACAGCTCTTGTACTTCATGATCTCAGAGGAGGCAAGCAGCCCATGCAGAGTGAGTCTCCATTAATGCACTCTAATGCAATGTTCCTAAGGGAATGCCGTGGTGATATTTATCCTTGGCTTGCCTGCTAAGAAAATCCCTGCCAAGTAGGAGAGGAGGCATCTGTATGCGTGGTTGAGTGGCATTTTTATGCTAGCAGATACTGAAGAGCTCCGAAAAGATTCAGATTCAGTAGGAATTGCATTTGAGAAAAACATCTGAGGAAAGGGCAGATGGATTTTTTTTCTTCAGTTTGAGGGCTTAACTTGACATTTGAAGTAATAAAACCATCTGTAAAATCATACCTTGTCCAAGAATGCCATTATAACAAGCTGAACTCTTCCAGATTGGATGAACTAACAAGTTAATTGTGGTCAATACATTTCCCAGGTTCTTGCTGCAATCAAGCCTACCTTTTTAATGGAATTCAGTGCTCATTAATTACATTTCTTCTCTTAATCTCTCTATTTCTTTCTTGCTCCTTGAAGAGTGCAGAACTAGTACAACTAATCAACTCTGAATTATGCATGTGAATCACCCCAGAAACATGTAGTTGGAATCTTTCTGTAGGTCAAGAGTCCATTTTAGATACAGAGTCATTTCTCATCATGTGCTAGGGACTTACTGTGAACTCCAGAGCAGCCAGAGGCTGTGTGTAGCTCTTAGGCAGGAATTTTTGTTCTAAACTAATTAATATGTCCTAAATCCTGAACTACTGTAAATGAAAAATGATTTGAGATGATTGACTCACCTGATAATTTTCTTTGTTCCTATTAAATGTATTGAAGCTCTCTTAGGGCTATAACAAATGGACTTCAATTAACCTAATGTCCAGCCTGCTAAGATTAACTTGGGTATTATTTTTTCTTGTGCCATATCAGATTATTGTTTGAGTTTAAAGGTGTTAGTTGGTGCAATGGATTATTTACATGCAGTGTGATTAAAATGGAGTTGTGATATGCACTGAGAATACAATCGGAAGTGAGTGTGCAGCAAAACCTGAGATGTGTTTTCTTCAGTGTACTAATTCAATACAATTGTTTAGCAAATGATTCATGAATAGCTCTCTACAGAAGACAAAATGGCACATATGGATTCTGACACACAGCATTTTGTGCTGTATCAAATGGCATTCAGTTTTTCTCCATACTAGGGCCTTTCTTTGGCTTACTCATCAGTGACCTCTTCCATCTTCATATCTATCACCATTTCCTAAATGTCAGAGGTTTTTTGAGGGTTGACAAGAACAATATCAGATATGATCAGGATAAATCTTCAGGTTCTGTAGGACTGTAGAATCAGTCATATATTTGTTTATCATCAACTAAGTGTAACCTTGCAAGCACTTACACAGCCTACAGAGAATCCAGATCTCAGATGCTGCATTCCTCCCAGTGGAACTCAGATATTAAAAAAACTACATTTCCTTATAAGGAATTTTTGAAAGAGGAATGAAAGATAAACTCCAACAAGCAACTCTGCCAATGACACCAAGCTGTGTGGTGTGGCTGACAGGCTGGAGGGAAGGGATACCATCCAGAGGGACCTTGACAGGATGGAGAGGTGGGCAGAAGCCAACCTCATGAAGTTCAACAAGACCAAGTGCAAGGTACTGCACCTGGGTTGGGACAATCCCAAGCGTCAATATAGGCTGGACAGTGACTGGCTTCAGAGCAGCCCTGGGCAGAGGGACTTGGAGGGCTGATGGATGAGAAGCTCAGTATGAGTCCCCGGTGTGCACCTGCAGCCCAGGAAGCCAAGCAACCATTATCCTGGGCTGCATCAAGAGAAGCATGGCCAGCAGGTCGAGAGAGGAGATTCCCCCCTCTACTCTGCTCTGGTGAGACCCTACCTGGAGTACTGTGTCCAGTTCTGCAGCCCCTGTTACAGGAAAGATACAGACATGATGGAACATGTCCAGAGAAGAGCCACAAGGATGATCACAGGGCTGGAGCAGCACTCCTATGGAGATAGACTCGGAAAGTTGGTGTTGTTCAGTCTGGAGAAGAAGACTTCAAGGAGACCTTATTGTGGCCTTCCAGTATATTAAGGCGGTGTACAAGAAAGCTGGTGAGGGACTTCTTAGGATGTTGGGTAGTAGACTAGGATGGAACAAAACTAGAACTGAGTAGATTCAGATTTGATGTTAGGAAGAAGTTCTTCACCATGAGGGTGCCCAGGTTGCCCAGGGAGGTGGTGGAAGCCTCATCCCTGGAAGATTTTAAGGCCAGGCCGGATGGGGCTCTGAGCAATCTGATCTAGTGTGAGATGTCCCTGCCCATGGCAGGAGGCTTGGAACTAGATCATCCTTGGGGTCACTTCCAACCCCTGTGATTCTATGATATAGTGACCCACTTCAAATATGTAGTGAACCTGAAGGCAACATCACACACGTTCTGATTAACCACGTTTATGCTTTCTGTTGCAAAGTTTTCATCTGATTGTCACCGCCACTGGGAAGTCCAGACCTGTCAAGAGTTGGAAAGCAGCTATGTATGCCAGTGTGTGTGGGAATACACACATGTGCATTCTGAAGGACACTGAGTTAACTGTGCAGCAAACCAGATTTTCCCAGCACTGAAAATGGTAATATGTCTTCCATTCTTCACAGAATCACAGAATGTTAGGGATTGGAAGGGACCTCTAGAAATGATCAAGTCTAACCCCCTGTCAAAGCAGGATCACCTAGGGCAGGCCACAGAGGAGCACATCCAGGCAAGTTTTGAAAGTCTCCAGAGAAGGAGACTCCATGACCTCTCTGGGCAGCTGGTTTTAGTGCTCTGTCACCTTCACCATAAAGAAGCATCTCCTCATGTCGAGGTGGAACCACCAAAAAGAGACTGGCACCTTCACCTTGACACCCACCCCTTGCATATTTATAGATGTTGTTAAGGTCCCCTCTCTGCCTTCTCTTCTCAAGAACAAACAGCCCCAGTTCTCTCAGTCTTTCTTCAGGGAAGAGATGTTCCAGTCCCACAATCATCCTGGTAGCTCTCCACTGGACTCTCTCCAGCAGTGAGAGTAGCTAAAAACATAGACTTCCTTAGTTTTAAATGATATATTTATATGTATGAGATTTCACTTTCTCTGGGAGTGTTTTGTGCCCCAAAACATTGATTATTCTCTGCGTCTCTGCGTTTGCTGACAGTTTCAGAAGAATAAAATCAATGCAACCATAATGCTGTCAACCATCTAAGTTTCTCTGTATGTGTAAATCAAAACAGTGAAAATGAAACTCAGTTAGAGACTGCCAAATAACAGGCATCCATCATGAAAAGCTTTCTTATTTGCCCTCTTATATGTTTAATTGGAATATCACCCTTAGATCTGGTCCCATAGGACCGGATGGGATCCATCCTAGGGTGCTGAGAGATCTGGCAGATGAGCTGGCCAAGCCACTCTCCATCATTTATCAACAGTCCTGGCTCACTGGAGAGGTCCCCAAAGACTGGAAGCTGGCCAGTGTGATGCCATCCACAAGAAGGGTCAAAAGGAGGAACCAGAAAACTACAGCCCTGTCAGCCTGTCAGTGCCAGGCAAGGTGATGGAACAGGTAATCTTGAGTGCCGTCACACACATCTACAGGATGGCCAAGAGATGAGGCCCAGCCAACATGGGTTTAGGAAGGGCAGGTCCTGTCTCACCAACTTGATCTCCTTTTATGATCAGGTTACCTGCCTGGTGAATGTGGGGAAGGCTGTGGATGGAGTCTACCTGGACTTCAGACCCCTTGGATCTCCAAAGCCCAGTCTTCACTATCACGGGAAAACTATATCAAACTATCAAATCCATAAATGTACTAAACACGTGGAGTACCACCTTACAATCCACTCTGACACATGCTTTCAGAACTTCAGCTCCATGGTAGCTACAAACTTTTAATCTAAATTAATTCTTCACCTATTTACAAAAACTAGTCTTCCACAAGCATTATCCTTCCTGTTTAAATAGTTCTTCTTGTCTTATATGTTGATCTCTGATGGGATAAAAAGAAAAGGAATGGAAGTTCTTCACAGAGAGAGTGATTTGCCATTGGAATGGGCTGCCCAGGGAGGTGGTGGAGTCACCATCCCTGGGGGTGTTCAGCAAAAGACTGGATGAGGCACTTAGTGCCATGGTCTGGTTGACTGGATAGGGCTGGGTGATAGGTTGGACTGGATGACCTTGGGGGTCTCTTCCAACCTGGTTGATCCTATCCTATTCATTCTATTCTATTCTATTCTATTCAAATTAAAGGAATTCTGAAACAGAATTTTATCAGTTTTAAAGAATTTTGAAGTTGCATGTAAAAGAAACAACAACAAAAATCTGGTTCCCCAAGCCAGTTTTAGTAAAGTATCTATGCACTGTGTACACAACAGAAGCCTGCCTGAGCAACTACAAAAGTGGTGGGTTTGAGTGCATTGCACATAGAGTTGGACATAGGCACAGCTACTTACGTCCAGAAGATGAAGGAAATCATTTTAATAGCTCCTTAACGAAAAGTAATTTAAACAGGAATTCAGCCAAGAAGTGCAGGAAATAATAATCCTCATCATAGTTTCATGTGGAGTGACACAGTTATTTTTCACACTATTCTCCATCCAAGATGCAGGTGTATCGATTGTGTGACTGGAGAAGGGAGTCACAGCTCAAGAGTGGATAAGAACCACATGCCTTCAACAGTCTGTGAATGCAGTGTTTACTCCTGCAAGACACAGTAAGGCAGAAAAGTCACAGATCTGCTGTGTTCTCCATCTGAGCAGAAAAATATTGATGCATCTGGAAATTACTTTGCTTCTAACACATTCTCCAAATATTTCCTATGCTGGAGATGAGTGATTCATTAATTAAACAAATTGTCTCCTAACTAAATCAACTACCTGAAGGGAGGCTGTAGCCAGGTGGGGTTGGTCTCTTCTCCCAGGCAGCCAGCAAGAGAACAAGGGGACACAGTCTCAAATTGTGCTGGGGGAGGTATAGGCTGGATGTTAGGAGGAAGTTCTTGCCAGAGAGAGTGATTGGCATTGGAATGGGCTGCCCAGGATGGTGGTGGAGTCACCATCCCTGGAGGTGTTCAAGCAAAGCCTGGATGAGGCACTTAGTGCCATGGTCTGGTTGACTGGCTAGGGCTGGGTGCTAGGTTGGACTGGATGATCTTGGAGGTCTCTTCCAACCTGGTTGATTCTGTGGTTATTCTATGGTTACACTTACAAGTTATTTGATACTCTCTTCAAAATCCAGCCTTCTGGAGTTTGCTGGCAGTCAATACTAGTAAAAGCAAGGTTGAGAACATCCATTTGCCTCAGTTACAGTGCAGCCAGTTTTAAACAGACTAAATCAATTGTTATGTTTGTATTTGAATGGTACAGCTTAAAACCTTTTACCACTACAGAGTGCAGGCAGAGCATAAGCCCTTTTCCCATGTCCTTTTATTTGGTTTGATTTTGTTTCCTTGTGCAAAACGTTAGCAATATGTTCCAGTCAAAGTTTGTATCTGAGCTGCGGAACACAAAGGAAAACCGACAGCTAGGCAAGCTGTCCTTGCTAAGCCAATATTTGTATGATTTACTTTAAATTACTGGCTGAAAGAAGTTCTTCAACAGAACCATTTCGGACCAGTTGGCTACAGAAGATAGAACCCCAATAGCAAAAATAAAGTTGCACATTAATTTCCCTGTTAGCTAGCTGGGTAATGACTCCAATCGCTCTGTTGTGCATGTTGCGTGCATCTGAGCATTAAAAAAACAAAAGTTTTGGATGACAAAATCACCAAACTCAGCTGTATTAACAATGAGAAGCATCACAACATACCACCACGTTGTATAACAGAAGAGAGCTGGGTTTATGTCTATTTAAATTCTTTCTTTCTTACATTTTTTTCTGAGCTCTATTTCCTTTATATAATGTCATATTCTAGACACTCAAATCCTAAGTTAGTAAGCATTTACTTCCCTACATACACATATGTACTGTGTCCAGTTCTTGGCCCCCTAGTTTAAGAAGGACATTGAGATGCTTGAACGTGTCCAGAGAAGGGCAACGAGGCTGGTGAGAGGCCTCGAGCACAGCCCTACGAGGAGAGGCTGAGGGAGCTGGGATTGTTTAGCCTGGAGAAGAGGAGGCTCAGGGGAGACCTTATTGCTGTCTGCAACTACCTGAGGGGTGGTTGTAGCCAGGAGGAGGTTGCTCTCTTCTCTCAGGTGGCCAGCACCAGAACGAGAGGACACAGCCTCAAGCTGTGCCAGGGGAAATTTAGGCTTGAGGTGAGGAGAAAGTTCTTCACTGAGAGAGTCATTGGCTACTGGAATGGGCTGCCCAGGGAGGTGGTGGAGTCGCCATCCCTGGGGCTGTTCAAGGCAGGATTGGACGTGGCACTTGGTGCCATGGTCTAGCCTTGAGCTCTGTGGTAACAGGTTGGACTTGATGATCTATGAGGTCTCTTCCAACCTTGGTGATGCTGTGAGACTGTGAGACTGTGACATTTGAGCTGAAAATCTCAGGAAACTAGACCTGGCCAAGCCGCTATTTCTGAAGAAGATAATGTAGAAACTGCCAAAAATATCTAAATGTTTACTAATTATTAAATTAAGTATCAATTTTTACTTTAAAAATGCCAAGGACTTGGATTCCTCTTGGTTTGTTTCAGCAGCAGGTTCTCTCACAGTATCTAACACTCCACAGATCTGTTTCTTTCTTGTAGTGTTGCACTCCGATGTTACGCAGGTAAGTTACAAGTGATCTCAAATTCTTTTGTGTCCAGCAATACAAAATAGTCTAAAATAATAGTGGATACTTAGGGAAATCCACGATATAAAGAAGTCCTCATCCAGTGCAGAGACAGCTGAAAGGAAAGCTCTTAAGGCTGTACTTATGTCATGGACTGAATTTGGAACACTGTCGCTCCTGAGCTTGCCAGCGCTCCTCTATCAAGATACAGCTCGTACAGAGTGTAATAAAGTAGCTTAGATTTCACCAGCCTAAAATGTACTTTAAGTGAGGCCAGAGGCAGTGTAGAAGTCCTTGAAACCGTACTCTGTTCCATTGTGGTCTGGTATTGCAGCCACAGAGTAAAGCTGGGGAAGGAGAGGTTCTCCTTCATTAATTTCTTCACTTTGTAATAGAAAATAACTTAACCAGCTGTATGCATTGTAATTATGCAACATGCTATTTTTACACTGAAGTTTATAGTTCAGCAAATACAACATTAGTATAAACCACAGAATGCCTTTGAAGCAGAATATCTGATAACTTTCTCTCAGGGAATTGTTAAGTGGTAATGTAATTAGAAACATAAACCAGCGTATTTATATGGATTAGTCCTTATCACAGAGCTAAATGGCTATTGGCCATGCCTTTATTTATTAATCAGGTCCCACAAACATATTTACAAAGAATAGACAGGAAAAATCCCATGGAAATGTCATTCTGACTTTACCAGGTGAAGTTCTGTTTGTTCAGTCTTCAAAAAGCAACCTAATTATCTCGTACACAATTCCAGGACCCTTCAGAATATTGTAAATGTGCAAAAGCTATTCAGCTGGGCTAAGGGCAGGGAAATGAAACTTTGAATTAGCTATTCTTTGGGAAAATACATTTAAATGGAGCCTGAAAGTTACAGAACGTGCAATGCCAGATTAATTTCGAGCTTTATAGAATCAAGCCCCTTCTCTATGTAAGCAGGGTACTTTAAGTACTTGTATTCTCACCTCTGCAGAATGAAGAATGAATCATAAATCAAAGAGCAATGACATAAGTAGTCCACTCAGCTGGACTTATTTATTCCTGCCCAGCAGTAGACTAACGATCCAGAAGCTAATCTCTGTGCAATTCTTTAGCAATGGATGAAAGGACATCCCTAGCCCCTCATCACCGCCGGCACTACACTTTAGCATAATGTTTCAATATACATGAGGTAAGTACCCAAATGAGAGCTTGCATGGCTCTCTTCCTTCTTCACTTTGAAGAATTAATGCTGGTGACAGGCCGATGTATAACCTATGCAACTCATTTTTCAGAGCAAGCCAAAGGACATACAGCTTTCTTTATTCTAATCTCCTAGATAACCTGTCAGGGATTTGCAGTGAACTGACTTCCATTTCCCCTTTCTTAGGCTAGCAAAAGGCAGCAAAGGGCCAGGGCTGCTGCTGCTGCTGCTGTCACTGAGCTGCTCAGTACTGCAGGTGATAGAAGGGCAGCATGGTGGGTGCACTTGTCATCTCCCTTGGCTGCAAACAAACAAACAACCCCCCCCAAAAAAAAACAAGCCATAGCCATGTAAAAGGATGCATTCAGAGATCCAACTTAAACTACCTGATTACCTCAGCATCTCTTTCTTTAAAAATCCAGTTTGTCTTTCAGAAACTTGTATATGTTTGAGCCATGACAGATAAATTATCCAGATACAAAAATCAGCTCTTCCAAGGCCCTCAAAACAGAGTCCCTCAAATTCATGAGTCAGTTTTCCAAAATGACTGCTAAAAAGAAGACAGGTTCAGGATCAGTTACAAACTTTAAAGGTGAAGCTGCATCCAGTAAATGGCAATTTAGAAATGCGAAATTTACTCTGGACCCTGAACCCACTGGGCGTGAGGCTCCAGTACAGCTGCAGAAATGGAGAGTCACAAGACGAGATGAGACAGATTTTTTTCTTTAGCCTAATAAAGCAAATGCTGGGAAGGAAATGCAGTCTGCAGGCAGATCTAGGAATACAAGTCTTACAGTGACGACTTTAGGATGGTGACACGTGGTTGATAAGTTGTCTGTCAAATATATAGGCTGCCAGTTAAAAGAAGGTACCTAGCAAGTAGAGCCACCAGATCCAGAAGCTGCCATGGGGCAGCAGAATTAGGGTACCAACAGCCCAGCTGTGCTCCTGACAGATTCTTAAATTCATGAGTGGACTTGTGTGATACAACATCCTCCAGCAGAAAGATGACTCCATCTTTCTTAAAGCAGGAGTTAAATCTACAGGGAATAAAAAGCCATGTATAAAGTAGGTTTAACACCATGTACTTCTTTTGAGGCCACAGTCTTCATCTTCTCTGTCCCAACATTTACCAGTGTCCTCTCCCTAACTACAGGCTTTACTTCTCAAGACTGGAGTTGTGGCATCAGCTTTGTAATGCTGAGTCCAATGCACTGCTCTGAAAATAACCAGAGGGCTGAAACCATTGCCACCAAACCCGGATTTTTCCAAACTCTTCTTACTTTTTTATCCAAGATCCAGTTTTTATGAATAAATTATATATCCCTAGCTTTGTCATGAAGTCTTCCTAGAATACAGCAGTTTGATTTCTATACTCCCTAATAAGAGGCAAAATTGCTTGCTTAAAACAGTGTGCAGATGTTCTGTCTGTGATTATGGGAAGAGGGATGGGATGAAAGACAAAGACGATGAAGAGCTGTGTTAAAATAGCAAAAAATGGTGATAAGGCATCTGTCAAACATACTTGTGGTCAGTTCCAGTAAAAAGGCAATTCAACAGTATACAAACTAAACAAACAGCTAGGAGAGGCTCCTTAGACGTTATTTTTATTCTGTCATAAAGGTGATGTGCAAGAACTTCATACTTCCTATCATTTCCCTAGTGGTAACACTGCCAAGTGATTTTACAGGCAAAAGCAGAGATTGTTCTGTCTTTGATCCTGGCTATTTCACATGCTGCTGCAAAAGAAATTGCTGATTTGTGTATGTTTCCTAGCTAGAAGTGTCTTTGCTGACACACATCTACAGACAACAGGAGACAGTAATTTTTTTTAGCTTCTCTTCTACTTTTCCCCTTCTATGCCAACAAAGGATATATGTTAAGAGCAAATTCTGACTTGACAGCTGTTAAGTAATAGGATCAACATATTAAAAGCATTTATATCCTATGCTTCTAAATAACTTGAGTTCATAGGTGCTGTGATCTCACCTGGTTGAAAAACATGGGTTCTAAATGTCCCAAGCCAATTCCAGAAGAGACACAGAAAAATGATTTTATGCACCAATCTCAGGTAAACTTCTGCAAGCATATTATTATATGCAAAACTCTCTGTAGTATTAAATAATTCACTCAGTGGGAAAGGACCTTTTTCCCTCCCTCATTATTGAAACAACCCTCATTCTTTCCCAAAGGCATGCCATATTGAAGATATTGTTCCCTCTATTACAGTGCAGATATTTAGATAGGGATTCTCTTTTTCACTGTAGCATTATGATTTATGTAAATTTCTGTTTAATCTTTGCATAATCAGGCATATTTTTATTTACAAATACTGAACAATTAAACTATTGGAAACATTTCCCATTACAAGGGAAAGCTGTTTCTTCCACTCCCTACTAGGTATCTGCACCTATCAGTGTATAAAACTAAAGAAAAACTCCTATTTGTGTACTTCAGAAGCAGAAGATGCATCAAATTACTCTTCAGACTTTTTAACAGAGCGGTGTAAAAGACTGGTATCTAGTTTGCTACCTCCAGTCCTAAACCAGCTTGTCAGCTTGGGGAGTGTCTCACCCGTGCCTGTTCCAAAGCAAGAAGGATAAAAGCTGAAAACGTTGCGGTTGCCCAAGCCAACAGAAGCCCTGGGAGGCTGCCTGTTCTGTTTGATGTATCCAAGAAAAGGTCAGTCTTCTGCACCACTTGCAAACCAAAAGGGAAATCTCCAGCTGGAAGTCAGGGGCTGTTTGCAAGCAGGACAGGTTGCTCCTGCAAACCTGGCTGTGCCAGGTTCTCTCCAATACTCATCTCCATATTCAAGACTGGCAGTTATTAGATTGACACAGCACAAATTTAAGCCCTGCTGGAATTGTTCTTCTCAAAAACCAGGTATACAAGCTTACACTAGCATTGCAAGCCAAAGGTGAGAAGACTGGTAACAAATGGTGGGGAGGCAGTGCTAGCTGGAGGAGAGGACAGACAAAGGAAAAACTGAAAGAGGTAGCTGAAAGCATAGACAGCATCACAAGAATCAAAGGATAGACTATTCCACGTATTTTTCCCCAATGCCTTGCAAGCAAATTAATTGTTTCTGTATATACACATTGTGATGGTTTGGGTGTCCCTTGCCCCCCCACACTTTAGAAATCACCCAGACTAGACTCAGTCGGCTCTGGAAATTTGAATGAAGCTTATATTTACAGCTGGCACAATTTACAAGCAGATATTTACAGTGTATACAGTTATAGACAGAAATAGACAAGGGAAAAAAAAGTAATACAAACACAACTCCCCTCCCAGAAACCTGAGTCCCCAGGAGGGGCTCTCAACCCCCCTCACCTTCCCCCTACCCCTCTCAACCTTACCCCAGTCCCAAGGAAGAATGGAGGTTCAGCCAAGAGGGTTAAAAAGCAAGGTGAAGCAGCCAAGCAAAGGGAGGGTGAGGTTAGAAAGCAAGATGGAGTCCAGCCAGCAGCCTCAGCTTCTCCCCAGCAGGCAAAGCTCCCCAGCGAAGAGAAGAAGCAAGTGCCCTAATCTTTGTTTTGCCTTTCTTCTTTACACATCCCAGCAAGACTGTGAGGGAAGTAGACCTCACCATTGTTTTCATTTTACAGCCTATCATCTAGTTCTTCTCACCGAAACATGCTAGCTAGGCTCAAACTAGCACACACATGTCTTCCAAAAAGGTTTGGGTCTGAGGAGATTTCAATAGTCTATACATTAAGCTTTACTCATTCTTTAGATCCAGGTTACCAATTTTCATCTTTTTAAAGAGAAACTTTTTCTCAGACTTTCAGATGGAGCAAATACTTATAGCCCCTTAAAGTCATTTAAAGTATCATAGGAGCTGTAACAATTATTCATCTTCAGTATATTTTTACACTATGTGTCCAGTTCTGGGCTCCTCAGTTCAAGAGAGATGTTGAGGTGCTGGAAGGTGTCCAGAGAAGGGCAACAAAGCTGGTGAGGGGCCTGGAGCACAGCCCTGGGAGGAGAGGCTGAGGGAGCCGGGGGTGTGCAGCCTGCAGAAGAGGAGGCTCAGGGCAGAGCTCATTGCTGTCTACAACTACCTGAAGGGAGGCTGTAGCCAGGTGGGGGTTGGTCTCTTCTCCCAGACAACCAGCAACAGAACAAGGAGACACAGCCCCAAGGTGTGCCGAGGGAAGTATAGGCTGGATGTTAGGAGGAAGTTGTTGGCAGAGAGAGTGATTGGCATTGGAATGAGCTGCCCAGGGAGGTGGTGGAGTCACTACCTCTGGAGGTGTTCAAAAAAAGACTGGCTGAAACACCTAGCGCCATGGTCTGGTTGACTGGCTAGGGCTGGGTGCTAGGTTGGCCTGGATGATCTTGGAGGTCTCTTCCAACCTGGTTGATTCTATGATTCTATGATTCTGTATTTTTAAATTGTTTTGTCAACCTCTGTAACTGTCACAGTCTTCTATACAATCTTGAGGTTTGCTTTTGAGTGAGGACTCTAGAGATGAGCAGAAACATGCAGACTCTCTCTGTAGTTTCAAGACCAGAAAATGTCCCCTTCCAGAGCTGGCAAAGATGAATTAAGGGGTGACTCTATCTCTTTCTTTAGGAGATCTGTTGGGTAGGTCTGCAAACCAAACCCCACTCAATGAAACAAAGCTTAGTAAATTCCAGCCTCTGCAGTCACAGTTTTTCCTACCATGTGTTAGAAGTGAAATTCTGGAGAGACATCATGAGAGATATCCCATATATCCCAAAAACCCTCCACGCTTTTATTCCTTCCTCCTGAGTGGGTGAATTGTTTCTGCCAGTGATATTCTTCTAAACCACCAGAGTGTCTGTTTTCCTCCCAGCAGTCCTCTTGACACTTTCTTTGGAGTTGCCCCTTTAATTCTCCTAATCAACCAAAGGCTTTGATTCCACTCACGAGGTCTTGCAGATTGGTTGTGAAATGTGTGACCCGACAAGGCTCATTGGCAGACTGAAAATTATTCCCATTAAGTGAAATGTTATCTTGCTCTATTTCATCATTTAACCTTACCAAAGCCACTTGCCCATGGAGCTGAGGTGAACAGTGTTACATCTTCCACAATTAACTAGTCTCAGTGCAGGCCTACAGCATGTCAAAAGTTGCTATGAGAAGTTAAAAGTTATCTCCTGACACTGATGTCGAGTGGGGTATATTACTCTGGAGGTTAGCATCTCTCCTTTCAGCAATAGGTCTTCCTGGAGTCTACATAAAATGAAACACGCTTTTTAGACTGTCTCTATTTGCTAGCCCTTCAAGGAAGCTATCAAGGTATCAGTGGAGTTATTACAATGAATGGACTCATTTTCTATTTTATTTTATATATATGATTTCCTAATGAGCTGGTTTTTTTCCATAACACACTTCATCTCCTTTGTAACAGAGGAAATACATGGCTGAAGTTTCTAGTTTTCTGTGGAGAAAAAAATATTGGGGAGACTAAACTTTAGACATGGAAGACAAACTCTTCTGTCAGATGTGGGACTCTTCTGTCATTTGGGGGAGGTCTAGGCTGGATGTTAGGAAGAAGTTGTTGCCAGAGAGAGTGATTGGCATTGGAATGGGCTGCCCAGGGAGGTGGTGGAGTCACCATCCCTGGAGGCGTTCAAGAAAAGCCTGGATGAGGCACTTAGTGCCATGGTCTGGTTGAGTGGATAGGGCTGGGTGTTAGGTTGGACTGGATGATCTTGGAGGTCTCTTCCAACCTGGTTGATTCTATTCTGCAGAATGCCTTGTTGGTGAGCTGACAATGAATTTCAAAAGGCAGATTTAGATATCTTTCTCCCTTCTTGCTTTTCCTCTTCTTGTGTTTCTTCTTCTTCTACAACCCCCTACAGCTGCAACCGGACAGTAGCTTCCTTCAGGCTGTAGTTTAGTGTTCCTGGTAGCTGGCTTGCAGGACATTGAAGGTCTTTTGCAGTGCAGGGGAGGTTGTGCTGGGCAGGGGTGAGCCTGGGGAAAAACTGGTGGATTTGGGAGAAGATATGAGTGACAGAGAGGAAAAAAATGGGGATGAAGCAGAAGCCAAGAGCACAGAAGGCTGTGCTTGTGGATAAGAAGGGTAAGAGAGAAGGTTATGCCTAGGAAGATCCTACCCAGGGAGGTGGTAGAGCCCCCATCCCTGGAAGAGAGGAGGAAGTGTGTGGATGTTGTGCTTGAGGCTCCAGTTTAGCGTTGCTGGTAGCTGGCTTCTGCTTGCACTCCATGCCCTTCAAGGTCTTTTCCAACCTTCATCATTTTAGTGATTTTTTTTTTCCATAATTCTGTAATTAGAGTCAACTCTTTCATTACTTCATTAGTTCAAACTGGGTGAATATTACATACATTTGAGCAGTAGGGTCTATGTTAGAAATTCAGATAAACCTTTGCTTCTGATTTTTTGTTTCAATTTAAAAAAACAAGATTATCACATAAATTGTAACAAACTTGAAACTGCACAGGAGATTATTTCAAATTAAGTACTACAGCATCAGTCCCTTAATAGCCTTTATGTAGTTCCAAACCCACTTTTGCATTTGGATTTTCAAGGCCAAGTGCAGGGTTCTGCACTTTGGCCACAACAACCCCAAGCAATGCTACAGGCTGGGGACAGAGTGGCTGGAGAGCAGCCAGGAGGAAAGGGACCTGGGGGTACTGGTGGATAGTAGCTGAAGATGAGCCAGCAGTGTGCCCAGGTGGCCAAGAGAGCCAATGGCATCCTGGCCTGGATCAGGAACAGTGTGGCCAGGAGGAGGAGGGAGGTTCTTCTGCCCCTGTACTGAACACTGGTCAGGCCACACCTTGAGTGCTGTGTCCAGTTCTGGGCTCCTCAATTCAAGAGAGATGTTGAGGTGCTGGAAGGTGTCCAGAGAAGGGCAACAAGACTGGTGAAGGGCCTGGGGCACAAACTCTATGAGAAGAGGCTGAGGGAGTTGGAGGTGTTCAGCCTGCAGAAGAGGAGGCTCAGGGGGGACCTCATTGCTGTCTACAACTACCTGAAGGGAGGTTGTAGCCAGGTGGGGTTGGGCTCTTCTCCCAGACAACCAGCAACAGAACAAGTGTACACAGCCTCAAGTTGTGCTGGGGGAGTTATAGGCTGGATGTTAGGAGGAAGTTGTTGGCAGAGAGAGTGATTGGCATTGGAATGGGCTGCCCAGGGAGGTGGTGGAGTCACCGTCCCTGGAGGTGTTCAAGCAAAGCCTGGATGAGGCACTTAGTGCCATGGTCTGGTTGACTGGATAGGGCTGGGTGCTAGGTTGGACTGGATGATCTTGGAGGTCTCTTCCAACCTGGTTGATTATTCTATTCTATTCTATTCTATTCTATTCTATTCCATTCCATTCTATTCTATGCTATTCTATTCTATATAATAATGAACTGAGTGGGCCACCTTTTAGGAGAAGACCTCAAAATCACCTCTGTTGTTTGTGAAGTGTCCATTGGCTTACAGTAAAGTCTGACAAGGCTCGACAGGAAATCTGTGCACGTTGATTTTCTCCTGGCATGCACTTGCCAATATTGAAAAAAAATGTTGTGAATCAGAAGGTTACATATTTATGAGAACAAGTCTCCACAAATCTCCTTTTTTATCATGCTTTAAGCTTCCTTCTAAATGAGAACAGTAAACTTGTAAGTAAAACTTGTAAATCAAATTTAGCACTGTGTGTGTATATGTATGATATGCAGATATACTTGAAATCCCCAAATATTTTTTTTCTACTTCAAATTCCATGTCTTGATAGGTGGGAGAGTCACAGGAATGTTGTGGCAGGTACCACACACGAGCACACGTTTCACATGTGCACTGCAATGGCACACTCTTTTCTTAGCACACTGGAACTATTGATCCTCACAACAGTAAAAATATCTAGAAAATTATCCAATTGGTTCAAATTACAATTTAAACAAAATACAACCAGATTCTAATTTACAGCAACAGGCAACAGCTGCAAATTTCCAGTTCCATACTAAGCCACAATTATATGAAGTTATATATGGGAACTGGAGGCTTCCTTGTTCCTCTTTCTGCTATGACATCGCTGTACAGGGTTAACCCTCCAGAGGGAGTGACCTTGAACCTGACCCTAGGTGGTCTTGACCCCGTCCCCAGGGGTGGGTCTGAACACCACCAGGTGATGGTTAGCCCACTCCCCCCTCCTAAAGAGCCATAAAAGCAGGGGGACTTCCTGTTTTTGTGCTCTCGGCGCTCGCTGCCCCCCAGCATTACCAGCATCACCATCCTGTTCCTTGTTCTTTGGTTTACCACGTGGCCACCACCATCACTAAAGGGTTGTGTTTACACATTTTGTGTTTGTGTTCCCTTCCCTGTACCTTTGTAACTTTCCTACCTCAGATACGTTTTTAATTTAGTGTTAAACTTTTCTTTTTAACTTCCAAATCGAGTGAGATGATTTATTTCAGTGTGCTTACCTTTTCCTTTCTTTTGGGAAGGAAGGGGCAAGAGGGAAGGGCACTCTATCAATTGTTATTTGGTTCTAACAAACACATTTGAGTCTCTGGGAATTTAAATTAGAACCGAGACAATAGTGCACCTCAGTTAAAAATAATATCTATCTTTATTAGTGTATTAAAGGCTGCTCTTACTGGGACCTACACTGTTCCGATTACCTGTAGCACTGATTCAAACCAGTAATAGTTTGCCATGATAATAAAATGATTTATTGTCTGCATGTTCTGTAAACTACATTCATTCTGAAAAAATAGTAGTCTTCAAATCTATTTTATACTTAAGGAATAGTTCCATCATCAAAGCTACAGACAATTATATGTAAAATAGCCAGTACAACAACCAGTGACTTTAGGCATCAAACGAAGCGAGAGAGCATTCTCTGTGTGTTTTGTCAGCTCCAGCGCATCCAAAACGCATCTGGAAACAAAGGATGTATTTCTTGTATTAATATTGCAGACTGTGAAATATTAAAGATGTGAACAGGAAGCAAAGATGCTGTCAAAGGTCAAATAGCTTTTAATGCTTCTTCATTTTTCCCTAGTTGCTTGGTCAGCTGGTAGAAAAGCACTGTCTTCTGCTTGACAGTTACCTTTGGAGACTTTTGTCACGTAGTTTGACACACTTTGCACATTGTTTTCCTTATGTTCTCACACTTGTTTATGAAGCTGTTTGGAAATGTATCCCTGTTTTCATACAGGCTTATCTGAAGTCGTATCACACCTAGAATAGGCCAATTAATTAGTAATGATGGGGTCTTTTCAGCTGCACACTCATTTTCAAATGAATTTATTGAAGTAAAGGATTTACAGCATATGGACTCGCAGACTTCTTATGAGTTAAACTGGCATCCATATGTACAGCCTTCAGCAAAGAACTCAAGTAATATTTACAATGTAAATATCAACTTTTATTACATAAGAAACAAATATATCACAACTTTCACTTCACAACATATTTGTTCTGGTTTGATGACTGAAGTCATCTCTTTGAAATACTATGTGGAACTCAAAAATATAGCTTGTTCTTGTCATAGACTTTATCAGGTGTCCTTCAGAAGTCCTAAAAAGCAAAGAAAAATGTGGTTGAGAAGTAGTTTTTGTAAGCAGTTGCATCATGAAGGGTACTTTAAAAAAAACAGACAGTGGAGGACAAGAAGTAACACTTGATATGAAATAACCACATGAGATGGAACTTTTCACAGACACTTGGTGAGCAGTGCAGCCAGTGGACAAGGCTGTAGGGTGAGGAAGACCGAATGGTTAGGCAGAAATGGCCTACAGCACAGATTAGCTTCCTTTTCCAAACAATTATATCCTTACTTGGTGCACACTACATCAGCAATGGGACACTGTAATAAAATAGCCAGCAACAGTCAATAGTGACTGTTGGAGAGACCTAGATGGTCAGTACATATAAAAGGACAAAGACTGAAACTGTCCCCAAGCAGTTTCAAAAGACTGAAACTGTACCACTGCTCTCTCTCACTTGTCAATGCCAGAAGTTTTAGGCGTGGAACCCAGGAGCAGATGTTTCTGCAATAATCTTGTTTAGAAAGAACAATTCTTTCCTGAATCCCATCACCTACAAATGGTATTGCTCTTTGAGGTATAATCAGTTTGCATCCTTTCTAATCTTTAGGAACTTCAGAGCAACTGCTACATTTGTAGAAAGGAAAAGAATGTTTTCTTTTGGTCTTGGAAGGAAACAACAGTTTGGAAAAATGGCTTTGTTCTGGAAACATTCAAGGTTAGGTTGGACAGGCCTCTGAGCAATGTGATCTAGTTAAATATGTCCTCACTCACTGCAGGGTGAGATGAAGTAGATGACCTTTAAAGGTCCCTTCCAACCCAAAGCATTCTCTGGTTCTATGAATTGCCCACCCCTCCCAGGGGAAAAAAAAACAACCAGAAAAAGTATCTTTGGAAGTAACCTTTTATCTTACTTAAAGCTGAGATACAGCTGAGTGCCAAAAGTGGTCCCATCACCGATTTCATAACACACTTTTGAGAATACCAAGCCTAACTCACTTCTCCATTACTCCATTATGTCCCTGCAAGTGCTGTGATGCAGAAGGGTTTACATTTCAGTAAACCGAAAGACTGTATTTGAGAATGATTCTAGAATAGCAGCAGCAGCTAAACAGAGAACAGTATTTGCATATCAGGCAAACCCTCTGCAGCCCACCTCAGAGGGCAGGCAAATGCTTTCTTAATGTTTAGGGTTCGTGTTGCTGACTCGCATAGTTCCAGGCACAACTCCCTTCTAATGAAACATGTTCGGGGCTGGACGGGGTTTTTTTTAATTAAAAGAAATATCCTTGAGTTTGTTCTCTGAAGAAATAATAATCTTTATTATTAAAAATGAATTAATTCTGGGTTTATGCTGCAGTGCACACAAGCTGAAACACCCAGGTGAGTTAGATACATTATTAACAGTGCCATTTAATTAGGAATAATAGGGATCATGGGATAACTTAATTATTGTTACTAAAATGATTACTGTTTTCAGACAAAATCCTTCTAGAAAGGCATGCAGCATTTCATGGGCCATGATATAGTTCTGACAGGCCACACTTCATGTAGAATTAATCTCAAGTTACAGATGTTGAGAGGAAATAAAATCTGTCCATACCAGCGGGAGGTGGCTCAGCAGGTCATCTGCAGAATCATAGTTTTCTGAAAAGGAAGGTTCAAGAAGTTCTGATTCATCTCGAAGTTTAGCGGGGTTTAGTTCTTCCTGGCTGTTGTGAGAAACAAGTTTTATTACTTCCAGAAAAAAAAGCAATCAAGCTGTATGTTTTGCTAGCCTTCTACCAAAGTCAAGTGGCACGTTTAATGGGGGAAGAGACAGGACACTCAAAGCAGTTGTCCGAATGAGTAAATACGCGAGCAGAATACAAGCCCTACAAAAACATATGTTGGCATTTTGTGTTCATACTGATTAGGATATTTTTGTTTTCCAGGACATCTACATTTTCGTTTTCTGCCTTCACATCAAAGAACATTTACAAAGAATAGTGCATTTTGTTTATAAAATTGCTGTTTATGTTCCTTGGCTCTGTGGATTTTCCCTTGAGTATTTTTTATCAATAGCATTTTAAGAATCTGTCAGAAGCTTTTAAAAATAGCCAGATGCTGTCTCCTCTCTGTTCTTTTATTCCAATATGACTGTGGTGTCTGCTCCAGTCTGGAAGAAAATGCCCTCTGTATTCGAAAATCACGTTATAAACTGAGTTATAAAGGCATTCATGTTCATTGCCTTTTGTTTATCCTCTCTGTACACATACACAGGTATGAATCTTTTCTGTCTTACTATCTTACAGATGTGTAAAAAAATGTATTTGGTTTTTTTAGTACCTTCTTTTTCCAGTTAAAACTGAGTTTAAGTATTTCTTCACAGCCATTTGCTTTCGAAAGCGACTGTAGTTGTCAGTGAAGACAGCATCAGAGTGGCGTTTGACAGGACTGTCCTGAGAGCTGGTAATGCAATTACAAAGAGAAAGAAATTAACAGACAATATCCATTTAAAAGAAGATACCATTAAGTGAGTAAATCAAACTTCATAATGTTGATTAGCCAAACAAAATGAAGTGCTCATTCCAGAGTTCATTTCCAACTAAGACTTTGCATTTTAGTTCTGTGGAAAATAAGCCACTACTTTTGATGCTTACTATGTAATGAGTAACATGGGTCAAATTCTAAGGACCAGTACTTAAAGTCTCTGGGGGACACACCTTCCACTGATTTCTTTCTGCTTCTCAGCTTTGCCATAGCCCATGCAATTTGGTTCCATACTTCATAATTTCTAGAGTCTCTGCCCCAGGAATTCTTCAGGATCAAATTTCTGATTTCATATGTGGTGACTCTATTTAATAAATTGACTTTATCCTAACACATGTCATTTGCATAAATATATTTTAGTACAATGCCAAGGTGCAGACTGGTTTAAGTCACAGTAAGCTCCTAACAGACATGGTCATTGTCCATACTGAACTCGAGAGGGACAAAACCTGCCTCTGAGAAAAGTAAGAGTGCAGCATCACAGATACAGATACAAATGCTTGTTTTATGGAGGTATCAGGAGACAAAACACACTTTGTAAAATTGGAGCCTCAATTTTCATGTAAAATCTTGGGAAGCCTGACTGTGTTCTGCTTTAAATGATCTAGGTTAGTTTATAGCATATGAGGAGCTGGCACCGTATGTTCTGGAACAAGGCAGCATTGACATAAATATAGGACCTAATTCCACTCAGCTTTTGCACATATGAAGTAAGCACTCAAAGGAACTGTCATACTGGGTCAGACTCAAATACTCTACTATCCTGTGGTAGCTGCTGCTTAGGGATGTGAAAACAATGGGAATATGTAGTGATCCTTTCTATAATTCTGGAACTACTAGTTTATGAACATCCTGGTCTACAAGTTGCATCCAGATGTTGTCTCTATGGATCTGCCTCATTCTTTTTTCAAATCCTCTTATAACACAGATCTCCTAAACATCTGTCAGCATGTTTTGGCAGTAAGAAATAAAATCTTTTTTGTTGTTGTTTTCACTGTAAACCAGTAATTTCTTACTTTCATTGGCATTGAGCATTCCCCTGTTATTATGTAAGTATTGACTAATCAATCATTTTGTATTTACTTTTGCCATTTTCCTGGCAAAAAAAAAAAAGGAAGTAGTTAGCAAATTGGTGTGATGAGCATTATAATATTGACACTACTTGTTATCATATGTGAGTCTGCTGCCCTACCTTTCACAGCTGTATCAGGAGTAAATAGTAATTTGCCCACTTAGTAACAAACACCACTAAGTTGTTATATAGGATTTTCAGGTCCCACATCATTACGTCAATTTCCCTTTTGTTATCTTCAGATTGAAAAAATGAAATCTTAGGTAAAGAAGAGTAAAAAATAGCCAATGAAGCTGACTGAAAAACGAAATCTACCTAATGTAAGTGTCACCTCACCTAACTCGTTTTCTAATAAGCCAATGCAGATATCCCTTCGCAGCAAGTTTAGCCAAAAGATGGCTGTAGACACTGGTGAAAATTCCATCAGCATGCCTTGCATTTCTGAAATGGATAATAAACAAACTCTCCAACACAACTTCAGTTTGTATCATTTGGATAATGTTCATTTTGCAAACATACTGCTTTCCTAAACTTTTCTATTCTACATATTAAATTAAGCTAATTTCACAAAACGGCCTTCAGATGTCCACAATATACTTTTTAGTATATTTAGAAGTGAATGAATTAATCATGCCAGAATGCCAATGCAATCAACATTTTTGCTGACATTCCTGCTGCTATGAGTATTCAACTAGAGGCCACGTGGATTTTTTTCTGTAATTGATTCTTGCTTTCCTATTTTTCAGTTTGAAAACATGACCAGTCTTTTGCCACAATTCAAGTAGAACATCATCATTTGCATTTATGATACTAAAGAAACTCACCTATCAATAATTCTAGATAGACCAAAATAGAACTTCTCATTTTCAGGTAGTGTGTTCTGCAAAATGTCTGATTCAGATTTGAATGACCCGTGGGCATGGTCAGGTTCACTGGCTCCATCAAATGGCATTCTGTTTCCCAATCTGTTGGAGAAGGAAACCATGTGACAGGTACTCAGCTGAGGACACACTGCACTTCACTGCAGCTTACATTCTAGTTTGTATCAAAATGCACATCTACTTTAAGGTGTAAGGCATTTTAAAGTAGCAGAGATAAAACAAATAGCACTTTCAGGTACAATTCATGCTGGGTGATAATTTACATAACAGATTCTTCTCTCTAATGCACGTTTTCTAGATATACCGTCACTGCTAGCAATTTGTTTCAGTGAACAGTACCTCACGAATGGCAAGTACAAGTCAAGGGTCAACCATGAAGCTTTCACAACAAATACATTCCATATAAATAATGGATGGAATTACCAGTTTCCACCCATGCAAAGTGAAAACAATTCCTGGGAAGTACTTACCTTCCAACAAAGACTTAAAAGGTGTAATGAAATGCAGGATAAAAAAGCTTTTAGGTCTTCCCTAAAGAAAGTAAACACACCCTCTAGAAGTTTAAAATAAATACAGTTGTGTACCTCTCTGCATGCTTATATTTTTTATGTTTAAATTAACTTGCTAGCTGGAACTTAAAAAAGGTTCACACTTAATCTTTTAAATGTATAACAGCAACAGCTCTGTCTAAAGCAATTTATAATTACTTCCCATTTTTGTAAACTTCAGTGATTATATCAAGGCCAATTTGATTGCATAGCAGTAGCATGGCACTAGCATGGCACTAGCATGGCACCACAGGTTTCTTCTAGTTGCCCCTATGTTCTGTGGCAGACCACAAGCTCCCCTAACAGTAGTAAACCTCTGTGTACGACAATGAGTGGAAATCACATACTAAACCAGGGATAAGCTTTGGTCTTTCTAATTTTACAGTAGTGTTCTTATCTATTAGTATATTTGAAGCATGTAAGACATCAGTCCAGTAAAGGAAAAAAAAAAAAGGGGGGGGAGGGGGCTGGAAGGGGGGAAATTTGGTGTAAAATAACCCAGTGCAAGTCACCCATTTTGAAAATCAGTCATTATGCTGCTTTTCTATGCTGGTTTTGACTTCCTTGTGCCATTTTTAGCTAAATATAAAACGATTCTGGCATTGATTTAATTTAGTTAGACAACTAATAGCAACTCTGGCAACTCAAGGCGTGCTGCAGCATCAAAACTAAGTCCTTGCAGACTGCTCCTCTCGTTCGAGATCTGGGAATTTTTCATATACTCGATTTTGTCTACGCATGTTTCTGGGTTTTTTTAAAAAGTTGCATCCACCTGGCCGAGCTTCGGAGCTTTCCCATAAGAAAAGCCGAGACGGCTTTGGTGGACGTGCCCCGTGTTCCGGAGCACATTTCTGCAGGCATCCTTTCGTCCTCTAAGCCGTCTATGTACATGGTGGTCGGCACTGCTGCTGGTGTCTCGGAAGGTGCCTGTGTGTCTCGGGGGGACTTTAAAAGGTCAGGCTCTACTGGCACCGAGGGGTCTTGGCCGGGCGCGCTTGGCCGGGTGCGCTTGGCCTAAGTCTCCGCGTGAAGATGCGCACCCGTCACGTCCCAAGGCAGCGCCGCACCGTATGCGTGTCGGAGCGCACAGTGGAAGACCAGCGCTTCTCATAGTCCCCTCGACATCCCCGGGGACGGAAAGGCCGTTCGGGGCGGCGGGGCGCTGAGCGAAGCGCGGAACTCAATGCGCGGAGCGGTACGCGGCCCTTACCGCGGGAGCGGAGGGAAGGCGGCGCCACGTGGGGGCAGTGCCCGCACCCGCCAGCAGAGAGCGCTGAGAAGTGCGAGGGCGAGGAGGCGCGGGGAAGCGCCGCGGTGCTCCATGGCCACCACCTGCGGAGGAAAGAGGGCAGCCATCACCCCCCGCCGATCTGCCCGTACCCACCGATCCACGCTGGGACGCGAGGGCTTCGCCTCGAGACCCCTTCAGAGCCACCAGCCTGGACCCGACAAACAACGCCGGCAGCGGCGTCGCCGTGGCCGGGGAGCTGCCGGCGAACAGGGAGAGCTGGTGCCCCGAAGGCAGCTGCCCCGGTAGCAGCACCCGGTGCTTAGCCATCTCAAAAATTGCATGTATTTTTTAAGCGGTAAAAAGGAAAGGTCCCTCCCCGGCTGCCCTGGGCGATAAGACCCGCTCTCCGCGACTCGACGGCCAGGGCGCCTTTCCTGCCGGTCCGGAAAGAGAGAGGAGGAGAAAGGGAGGGATGGGGACACCGTCCTCTCTCTTGTGAACTTGCCGCTGCGGCAGAGGGCAAGTTACTCACGGAGCCACGAGTCTGTTGGTGGGGCTGGCGGGCGGACGGGGAGCAGAGCGAAGGCGGAGCGCAGCTGGGGGCCTGCACCCTGCCCCGGTGCGCGGCTGCCGGTCTGTGCGGTTGCCGGGGAGGTGGCGGCAGCAGAGGAGAAGGACAGGGAAGAAGAGAAGCTTCGTCTCGCCGCACGCTGTGAGCTGCCCGCCGCTCTGCCGCGTTTTATAGGGTTTACACGTTTCTGCTTCCGAAGAAGCAATCACGTTACTGGGGAGACGTCACCCTTCCCAAGGGGACGGTCGCTTTGTTCAGGACAGTCAGAGACTTATATTTAACTCATGAGCAGCCGCTCACACTACCTCCTCCCCTTCCCCCCGCCATTATTTGATTTATATTAATGAATTAGCTTTGAGGGTAGCAGGACTCTGTCAGCAGCGTGATTCCGCCTCGCAAGGCAAGAAAGCAGAGGGCGGCGGGGGCACGCGGCACGGCGCACCCCTGCCCCCACCCAGGAAGGCCGGGAGGGGAGGTTGCTGCTTCCCTCTGGGAGCACCCCGAATGCTTCCCTGCAGAGTCTTCTCCACAGTTGCTCGGTTATTTCCCTAGGTTTTTACCTATGTATTCAGCTAAGCCGATTCCTGTGTCCCCGCACAAGCCCGTCCCTGCCGAGCGCTCCTGCCCGGGTCGCGCCGTCGGATAGGTGGCTGCCCGCACAAGCCCTCACAGGACCAAGCCGCAGCGCCCGAGCACGCAGGGGCTGCGCTGCGGGGAGTCGGTCAGAGCAAACTCTTTCTACGGGACGGAGGTTGATTTCAGCAGGCAACGGACTTTTTACCTTTTACTCTTTTTTTCCGTGTAAACTGTGTATGTTCGCGGAAAACCTATGGAAACCTATCTGCGTCCTCATACAGGGACTGTGGGCGCTACTGACCCCAGCTCTGGCACTCGGTGCGCAGGTTAAACCGCTGCGAGTGAGGAGAGGACAACTATTGCTTCTAACGTGTCTCAAGCCCAGACATCGGGGCCGGAGTCATTGCCACAGCGAGGGAAAATCAGATTTCAAGCCTTCGATTTACACTTTCGAGTTCTCCCTGCCTAAAAGAGATCTGAAGGCAGAGCTAGGAGGAAAAAAAACACCAGGAAACTGTACGGGGGACCCGCGGGAGGGCTGGCAGGGCAAATCAGCCCCTGCCAGTGTTGCAAGTATATTTACGCCCTGAAATACTTGCAAAACCTCGCGGCAGAAATTTCGGCTAAAGAGGTTGTTAGCCTTTTCCCCCACTAGCTTTCCTTTTTCTTTTTTTTTCTCCTCTCGAGTTTCTGAGCCTCTAATCCTCCTACTCGGTACGTAACGATTGCACCAAATCCATACAGACGATTTCACCATTTCTTCTTACTCCTAATAAGTTTTTGTGTTTTATGTTTCACTAAAGGTTAGGCAGGCTCAATGCCGAAGATTCTGCCATGCTTAATCACATTTTCTAATTCAGTTACATAAAATTAAGTGAATTAGATTAAAAATGCCTGGAAATTTGTTCCTCAGATGACAGCTATGACTAAAACCAGAGTTCCTGCAGTAGTCTAATTTCAGGAAAATTTCCCCTTGTTACTACATAACTAGAGGTCGAAGAAGCAATTCTGTTCTGGAACGGGGGGATGAGCACCAATAGCATTGTACTCCGCTCACGTCTCTAACATCTGTATGTGCGTTGTGCTGTATGCACGACCTGGGAAAGTTCAATGGACTTCACCCAAGTCCTTGAAAGGAGAGGAGAAGAAACTCGTCTCCTGGGTAGCGTAAGGATGCGTCGCTGGGGTGCTGCGCTGGCTGCTGATGCCCAGCCTCCTGGCCTGGAGCGGCTAGCGTCGCGCAGAAGGCGACTCGGGTCAGAGGACGCGGGCACCCTGCGGCTAGCACCGCGCTGGGCTTGGTGGGTCCGGAGCGCCTGCAGCCTTTCTCTGTAGCCCCGCTTCTAAGTCTCGCTCCTCATCTTCCGCGGCTCCCCTCTTGAGCCCCACACTAGCTGAAGGCTGAGGGAAAATCCCAAACTCTGCTAGCAGCGGAAACCAGAGAAGAAAGACGTTTCCTTTCGGCATGCCCGGGCTAGAGCAGCCTGGAGAAGGGGGTCTTGCACGCGTCCTGAAGGGCTGCAGTCGTTGGAAGGGAGGAGGGGAGCCATGGACTAGACCTAAAGGAAAAAACAAGCCTGTCATTAGTTGCTATATACATGCTGCTCGTGTGGTTGCATGTTGCTGTTCGTGTGGTTGCATATAGACTGCACTGCCGAAAAATTTGAGAATCACTTGTAAATGAGTGATACCATACTGTAGCAGACCATGTAGATCTGGTTTGCTGTAGCTTTGTTCCCCTTTGCTTTGCACAGGTAGTACACTAGATTGGACAAGAGAGTAGCATGTTGTAGGACTGGCTAAAGTGGCCTCAGAACCTCTCTAGGAGTGGCAATATTACAGAAAACAAACCAAAATGAAACAAACCCCCAACCTCCGAACCTTTATAGCTCCTTTAATCACCTGAGCAATCTTCAGTGTATCTAATGTTACAATACCATCTATTTCCTCTAGTCTATGGTCAAGGAACTGAATCATAGGGAGATCAAGTAGATTCCCTTTTTTTCACCCAGGAAAGCGCCAGCAGATCTTTGAACTGACTCCAGATGTCCCAAGCACTATTCAGTTGCACTAACAATTGGCTGCATTTTCCTTCAACAACCTTCTGCACCCACCACCTTCTCTTCTTGAATCAAGACAAACTGAAGAGATGCTGCCTCTTCCTTTCTCCTGAATCTTTCCTCTTATTTCTCAAGAGAACTTTCACTGAAGGAGGTTGTTTTGGGATGACTGCGAAGAGGGTTGTTTTTTTTTTCCTGAAGCTTATATACTGTATTGTTTCCACATCATTTGGAGCTGTTTTGATCACTAACAGGCAGATAACTTTTTATAAATGGACAGATAGAGGAAAGCCTTTTACTGTAAGAGTACTGAGTCCTCTATGATCTAGGCAGATGAACTGCTTCCAAATGGCAGGTTTTAGTTTTCTACTGACACAAGCTCTGCCCTTTCAGAAAAGCATAATTTGGAAAAAAATCCCCTAAACGCTGCTTAGAAACTTCTCCAGAATAATAATAGCAAACAACTTTTGGGAAGCATTTTTCAGTGGCTGTTGCAGGAATCCTTATGCTTAGCAGCTCCATAATTACTGAACCATAGTTATCAAGTATCTTTTGGTTACTCTTCACTCCTGCTCAATTTTCTTTAATGTTCCAACTAACAACACCACCACCAAAGGATTATAATAATAAAATAGCAATATTTGTGACTGGTGGAAAGGCAATTAGACAAGACTGAGCAAAGAATAGAAACTTATCTGTTGCATACAAAATTGTGTGATGTATTTCTAAATCGAGTATTACCTAAAATAGCTGCATCATCTGAAGGAAAGAGATTTGGGAGTTTTTAGCTTTGTTAGCCAGATCAGATTACTATTTTTAACATGCAAAACTCAGTTGAAATTGATGGCCTAAAAAAACTCCTAAAGCCAAATACTTAGATTTGAGAAATCTGCTTAGTTTCCTGGAGGACCTGCTTAACATTTGCCAGATGTATGACATGATTTTATTTTGAAGAGAAATTGCATCAGCAATAGAAATACAGTTTTTGTCTGGAAAACAAATAAATTAAAAAGTTGGCTTAGGTCTGGAGTATTATATCAGAAAATGAAACTTCTACTGACTCATGAGCTCTGCCTCACGAATCAGTGAGTCTCCGGAATCTGCCTTGTGTATTGCAACTTATGTTCCCACAGATGAGTTCAGAAACTGCATTTGATCCCGTGGCCGTATCACATTGATCCATGAGTTTTTAGAGCTTATAGAGTAGATTGATGGAGCACTACTATTCATTGGCTAGCAAAACAGCTTTTCCAGCTTTACAAAAGAGATAACAGGTGTCAAAAAACACATATACTAAGAGTAAAAAATACAAATCAGAAAGTGATGAACTAACCTGCCTTTCTCTAATCCTTTTGTGACACAATCTCCAATTTCTGCCTTGACCACCCTGTTATGTTGTAGGTCCCACTCCTCCATAAACATTCATATTCCTCCATATCACCTGCTTGGAAAAAATGGTTAAGGTCACATGGTGAAACTTGTTCCAGCCCTCTGTGGTTCCGTCTGAATGCTTCTCAGGAGAAATAAAGATAAAACCATCACCCCACTCCTCTAGGCATGTTTTATTTCTAAAGCACAGCCCCCATTCCATCATACCTGCAGCCTCAGTCAGTTCTGCAGATTCAGATACGCGATGCTAAATACAGTAAAACACAGACACATATTTTGCAGTTGAAAATTCATGACTTGCTTACTGCAGCAGAAACTTAAGCAGAAAAGTGTCTCCTTCCAAGGCTGTTGTGGGATGGCAAGTAGGTGGAACACAGGAGCCTTCATTTCCTCTCTCTTCTTGAGCCGTGCTTTCAGGTCACAAGAGTGGATTCTCAGAACAGAGTCATTAAATGGAGTGAACTTCTGCAATGAGTATACTAACAAACATATTTATTACATACAATACTTGTATGAGTCCCTCACACTCCAGCTAGTGCCTTTGTACTATGAGTGTGAACAATTTCCAAAATCAGTTTTCAAAATCACCGAAACATTTGGATTATGAATCTGAGTCCCACCCAGTCCTCCACCTCTTGCATTCCGATCTCCTGACATGTCATTCACACAGACAGGGCCTTTTCCAGCCCTGAGGAAAAGGACCTGGGGGTCTGGGTTGACAAGAAGCTCAACATGAGCCGGCAGTGTGCACATGCAGCCCAGATAGCAACCCTGTGCTGGGCTGCATCAAGAGCAGTGTGGCCAGCAGGGCAAGGGAGGGGATTCTCCCCTTTTACTCTGCTCTCCTCAGACCCCACCTGGAGTACTGTGTGCAGTTCTGGAGCCCCCAACACAAGAGGGACATGGAACTGCTGGAGCCAGTCCAGAGGAGAGCCATGAAAATGATCAGAGGGCTGCAGCAGCTCTGCTATGAGGACAGGCTGAGAGAGTTTGGGCTCTGCAGCCTGGAGAAGAGAAGGCTTCCAGGAGACCTTAGAGTGGCTTTGCAGTATCTGAAGGGAGCCTACAGGAAGGCTGGGGAGGGACTATTGACAAGGTCTGGTAATGTCAGGACGAGGGGGAATGGGTTTGAACTGGCAGAGGAGAGATTTAGACTGGATGTTAGGAGAAAGTTCTTTACAGTGAGGGTGGTGAGACACTGGCACAGGTTGCCCAGGGAGGTTGTGGATGCTTCCTCCCTGGAGGTGTTTAAGGCCAGGCTGGATGAGGCCTTGAGCAGCCTGCTCTAGTGGGAGGTGTCCCTGCCTATGGCAGGGGGTTGGAGCTGGATGATCCTTGAGGTCCCTTCCAACCTAAACCATTCTATGATTCTATGACAGACATGCGTGATTAGAACTTGCCAGTGATGAGCAAAAGGCATGCAACAGAGCTAGTGACCTCAGTGGTATTCTGAAGGGTTCTTCCTTCTTGTCTATGATGTCATCTAGGAAAATTTCTATCACTTGTAACTTAGTTCTGTTTTTTCATACCTCTTGTTCACACACCCCAGAGTGCAGTTTCAGCTTTTCTGAAGGATTCTTTTGTTCTCTAGGTGTTTGTGGTTTTATATATGTGCATAAACTACTGCTTTGTGTCCATTTGGTTCAAGGTATGCAGCTGTCCTAGAAGTGTGAATCCAAATTCCTTCTCGTTCTTTAGCATGGATGTGATGTTTTTGTCATCCCCCTGCCCATGTCAGATGTGTACTAGGTACTCATTCCTCAGGAAGATCCATAACTCTGCCAGCTTCAGCAGGAGCAATCTCTTTTTCATGCTTCACTGAAGCTGTTTATTTCATTCACCTTAAGATCCAGAAAATCACATATTAATACAAAGCTTGTCAGGAGACAGTTTCTGGTTTGTTCATGTTGAACACTCTTTGTTTTAACAAACTATCTGAAATATGTTCTATTCCTATCATCATTGTTATAATCCTCAGACGTAAGCAACAGATAATACTTCCATTATCAGAAATGTCTCCTTCTGCAGCTACCCCAAGTCCATTCCTCGTCTCTGCAAACTTAAAATGACTTCTGTATATGTCAAGAATGTATGTCTTTATGATGCTACAGCATTCAGACTCAACCTCTCACTCATTTTCAGCTGAACCATTGCTTCACAGAGTTTTGAGGGTCTCTACCTAAATTGACTTCTCTATACAAGATTGTGTTTTCCATGGTGAATACCACTGTAATGACACTCTTACATACATAAGTTTTTCTAAGCATCAAGAGCAGTGTGGGCAGCAGGGCAAGGGAGGGGATTCTCCCCCTTTACTCTGCTCTCCTCAGACCCCACCTGGAGTACTGTGTGCAGTTCTGGAGCCCCCAGCACAAGAAGGACATGGAACTGCTGGAGCCTGTCCAGAGGAGAGCCACGAAGATGCTCAGAGGGCTGCAGCAGCTCTGCTATGAGGACAGGCTGAGAGAGTTGGGGCTCTTCAGCCTGGAGAAGAGAAGGCTTCAAGGAGACCTTAGAGTGGCTTTGCAGTATCTGAAGGGAGCCTACAGGAAAGCTGGGGAGGGACTATTGTCAAGGTCTGGTAATGTCAGGACGAGGGGGAATGGGTTTAAACTGGCAGAGGGGAGATTTAGACTGGATGTTAGGAGGAAGTTCTTTACAGTGAGGGTGGTGAGACACTGGCACAGGTTGCCCAGGGAGGTTGTGGATGCTTCCTCCCTGGAGGTGTTTAAGGCCAGGCTGGATGAGGCCTTGAGCAGCTTGCTCTAATGGGAGGTGTCCCTGCCTATGGCAGGGGGTTGGAGCTGGATGATTCTTGAGGTCCCTTCCAGCCTAAACCATTCTATGATTCTATGATCTAATTATCTAAACAGATATTAAGAAAAATCTTTCAAACCTGTGTCCCTAGTTTTCCCCATGCTTTGGAGTCTGTACTATATGATACTTTATGATTGTGTTTTTTCTTCTACCTGTACAAAAGGAATACCAAATTGAAACAATCTCCTGAGTCTCCTCAGATTACCTGTTAAAAGTAAAACCCCTATATCAGTGCCACAGAGGAGCTCCAAAGTGAGAGGCAAAGACTAGGAACAAATATGCCTGGGGCACCTTACCTGATTTTGTTAAGATTGATCTTCTATTGTTAAAAATTCCTTTACCTTTCTATTTCCTGTACTGACTGGAAAAAAAACTCCATGAAGTGTTAGAAAATTTAATCTGTTTATACATTTGTAACTGCGTGATTTGAATCTGTTATGGGATGTAACATCTGTGATGAAAGGACTGGGATGCTTCTCCAATTTTGCATAGATCCTGTTCCCTGTGTATAGTACAAGATCCTGGTTCCAGATTTTGTGGACAGATTGTTTTTATATTCCCCAGTGAAGATTGCTACTATTGCACTGTCTGGAAGCTTGTGAGAGCAGACGTATCATCTCAGGATATAGAAAAGCCCACGTCAGTCAGACTGGAAGGCACATCTTAAGATGCTAATTATGCAAAGATAACTTTATCCCTTGAACTGACCTAATCATCACAAGTTCTTTATTTACCAAGCTGAAAAAAGCAACCGTCTAAAAGCTATGGCAAAAACAGGCTAAAAATGCTTCAGTCTCAAGCAATTACCACTCTTGTCTTGATGGGAAAAGTGCTGAGAGAGGTTTTCTAAAATTGTCCATGTGTATAAAGGGCATAGTGTAATGTGCTGCCTCTTGTAGCACTACTCTAAGCCTAGTGTGCGTGATTATGACTGTGGAAATCTGTAGCCATATTTATTTGCCATGAAAGGGGCACACAGAAGGAAGCATCAACCTGCTAGTTTGCTACCCTTAATAAATTATATAGTTTGGGCTTAACTGATCTTGATATTAGTTGTGGAAGAACTTTTATGATGTTCACAGACAGAGAGATGCAAGCCCAACCTAGCTTATCATTTCATTCAGCTTCACTAGGACAAGCAGTAAACTCCTACATCTTGCTTAATTGGTTTCTCGGTCACTAGATCAGTGGCTCATTATCTTTTCCTACACAAAAGTGTTAAGAATATTCCAGTGAATATAGCACTGCAGTCTTTTTAAGTACACATAAATAGATCCAATACCAGTAGGATTCTAAGAGATTTTGGGAGGAGAAGATTGCCACGAAGATAAAAGAGATGAACAGGTACAGCAGTAATAGCCACTATATACATAGCTGTCTACAACTACCTGAGGGGTGGTTGTAGCCAGGAGGAGGTTGCTCTCTTCTCTCAGGCAGCCAGCACCAGAACAAGAGGACACAGCCTCAAGCTACGCCAGGGGAAATTTAGGCTTGAGGTGAGGAGAAAGTTCTTCCCTGAGTGAGTCATTGGCTACTGGAATGGGCTGCCCAGGGAGGTGGTGGAGTCGCCGTCCCTGGAGCTGTTCAAGGCAGGACTGGACGTGGCACTTGGTGCCATGGTCTAGCCTTGAGCTCTGTGGTAACGGCTTGGACTTGATGATCTGTGAGGTCTCTTCCAACCTTGGTGATACTGTGAGACTGTGTGATATATGCTGTTGTCATGTATATGTTTACATGCCATTTGTTTGGGTTTTTTAATTTGGCACACGAGTAAAAGTGCTCTCTGCAAAAACAAATCAGCAGTGATGCTGAAACAACTAATGGTATTTTAATTTCCATTGGATGTTAACACAAAATTGTTGCTCACTGCTGAACGTAAGCCATGGGTCTTTATACCCCAAAATTTGCTCAAATTTGTGCTCAAATTGTAACAATGCGTGAATGTGTAACTTATTGATCTAGGTTTGACTCCTGTTTCTGGTGGCTCTGTGTCAATCCTGCACTTACATTGATAGCTGCCTAGTGAAAATGACTGTATGACCCTTTCTCCAGCACGTAACAAAAGGATTCTTTATTATTGCTTCATGGTAGTAGAGAATTGTTTTGTACAAACTTCTAATTAATCTTTCTTGCTGTCATCCTATTTCATGGGCACATCACCCAGAGAGATGTGATGATGCAAAAAACACCCCTGGTGAACTGTGGAGGTGCTGAGACTCAAAGAAAGATGTGATTCAGGACTCCCTCACCCTCCTCTGACATCGAATTACAGACAGGAATGGTCAAGTGCTGGCTATGCCTCCATTTTCAGACCCTTGTATCTGCATAAGGACGTGAGGTTCACTCTTAGATCCTCACAGAACATGTTACATGTTTTAAAAGCGACTGGGCACGTCAGATGAGCAGTCTTTGATTTTACAGAGAAGAAGTTTTCAATAATCACAGACACAGATTTTGTTCTTAAATTAGGCTTAAACTTGTGATTCTCCAGTTTCTTTGGAGTAGCCAAAGTCCTTAACCTAAACTGAGCTTTCTCAGTCCTTGTTTCTTTCCTTTATATTTCTGGTTTTACAGGGTATAACTCAGGCCTAGAGTAAGTTGCCTGGGCTGATGGAAAAGATGAACATGAACAATTCTTAGCTTCAGTGTCTCAGAGAGAGTTCAATTAAAACACCAAACCCCAAACCAAACTAATAGATTTCAACCACGGTTACATGATGCAGGAATAGTTAATGTTTCATTTCTTTTTCAGAGGTGATTAAGTGTCTAGAAGCATGTAGATGCTTTAAAATATTTTTATTCAGTGATATGCACATGTCAAAAAATCTTTTTGAGTGTGCAAGAATTTTTACAGGAGTCAGTTTTATGTCACCCAACAAATGTTCAGAAAGATGTGCATCATAAATTAGTGCATTGCAGAGTTATAAGAGTTTTGAAGGTATTTCAAAGTCTTACTAAATTGCATCTGTCGTTTAGTAGAGATAAAAAGGTGCCAATATCTTTCCATGACATCTGTCCAAGGCATTACAGAAGAAAAAATAAATCCAAAATGCCCCCCACAAAAAAAACCAAACCAAACAACAAACAGCCCTGTAATGCTGGCACACTGCAGAGCTTATCACGAGCAACCCAATGGCTTCCTCAGAGTGATTCTCTGGATAACAAAGTCATCTCTGTTACCTGGCAGGACAAGAAAATAATGGTATAGAGTGAAGATCTGTGTATTTTTATCATCATACTCATCCACAGAGTGAGAGGGAACTTACTATGGAACTAAATAGAGAAGCACTAAAGGAGAGAAAATAACCTACAATCCTATAAAAAAGGTTTCAAGGGAATTCTTCCCTCCTACAAAAACAACTCCAAAATACCACCAGGTTATACAGCACAGGAACAGAGCACGCACAGAGAACAAGTCTCCTCCTCGCCTCTCCAGTGTGCTTCAACAAATCAGGCCCTAGACAGGAGGCTGAGGATTGATCCATTTCAGTGCTCAGTTCATCATCTGCAAGGTTTTCATACATGTTCAATGAAATGCAGATTACTGCCAGCTGTGATTTGTGCTCTTGCCAAGTTGAAACAAGAGAGCACCATCACCTTGCCAGTGCAGTCATCAGCATGCTGCCAAAAATTACAGCAGATTGGTATGGATGCAGGTCCGCCCTGAACTAGACAGGAATGATTTTGCATTCCAATGTCTTTCCATGTCCTAGTCATAGACACATCAGACAGTTATGTCCTAAATCAGCAAATCCAATTTCCTGCTATCTCAGTCCCATCACTGTGCATAATCTCTTTCACAATTACGCTACTCTTGTTTAAAAGACCTCCTTGCTCTAAAATAGTGCTACTGCTCCTTCACAGCCCTCAGCATCCAGTCACTTGATTCTGCTGCTAAATAGATGAGATATATCTCTGATGAAGAATTGTTGGGAACTGGCTGAAGGAGAGGGGGCACGAGCCCCTAGAAGCTTGTACAATCAAGCCTTGGATGTGAGGTCTGAGTATTGGAACTGCAGTAAACCACAGCTCTGTGTGTGAAGAAGCCAAAGGAATGTGTCTTTGAGCCTTCTGATAAGCAGCTTCTGCGGGACTGTGTCCAGATTAGGAGGGAAGTTAGCCCTGAAAGACTCCGCAGGTGGGAGGAATATGCAAATTCCAGTCTCTAGATGTGCCGCACTGCATGCTGGATGTGCTCACTTTTCTCACCCTAACCACAAAGTATGTCCCTTGTAACTTGAACCCTGATGCTCTCAATAAAGCACTGAAGCGCCTTGGCACTAGCTGATGTTGAGCCGTCTCTCTGCCTTTCCGACCTCGCACAGACTGTCACGGGAAAGCAGAGAGCACATGTGTTTGCTGAGATAGCTTTGTGGTCTGGTGCATGCTGATCAGATGCTGTCACTTCCATATAGTAACACCATCAGAAATCCTAATGGAACCAGAGCTCCTGCAGAAGCTAAAAGCAGGAAGGAGAGACACGGACTAGGCTTTTCTCTCAAGTTGCTTCCTTAGGCTGCATACTGTTTGAGGGCAAAAACACAGAATCATGCACAATCCCCACCCAACAGAGAGAGGCCAGAAATCCTCACTGGAGATTGGGACTGCTGCTACAGCCTGAGGCAGGAAATCAAGCTGGAAAAGTCTCCTCATTGCCCTGAATTCTTCAAGAAGAGCTGTTGAGAGCAGTAGTTCACCTGTCGACTGCTGCAGTAATTTTCTCAAAACTCTCTAGTCCATCTGGCCAAAACCTGCTGAGTCAATATTAGTCACTGTTAGTAATCCAGGGGAAAAATAGTAGTCATTCTTTTCAAGCATTCCAAAAGGTCAATAAATAATTCCTCACAAAGTTATACAGAATCTCCAAACACTCAGCTCCTTTGGAAGCTCACTTTTATTTAAAGACCCAGATGAAGATAAGGCTGGTTTACAGTTCTGTTCGATACTGTCCTCTGCTTTGTGATCTTATGTCAATGCTGTTTCCTTTAGTCTGCTCTGGACTTGGCAGGAGTATATTTCTAACTAGTGTTGGGTTTGGTGTTTTGTGTTTTGTTCTGTTTTGGGTTGGTTTGTTGGTTTGGGGGGTTTTTTTGGTTGGTTGGTTGGGGTTTGTTTGTTTGTTTTAGCCAGAAGCTGTACTGCGTCATAAGCATCACCTAATTTTATCAAGTGCCTACAGGTCAGAGATCTGGCATCTATCATTTCACCTTTGAGAGGATGTTTTCAGTAAATGTAGTTTTAGTTTAGACCTAAGAATCAACGTTGGGATGACTCAAAAACTTCAGGGTAAATTACAAATGAACTTTAAAAATTCGATTTGGCAAAGATACTGCATGTTCAGTGTGTTACAGTGTGATAATCTGTAGCTGTCTGAAGAGGTTATCAGCAGCTCTTCTTCAGAAGAAGGACAAGGAATATAGCACAGGCTACTTTTGTACATATGATGGGCCATAACTATTCTCAGACAGAGCAATGTCAAATTTTGTTTTCTATATGAAAGCAGAACCGAAGCAATTGTTTTTGTGCACATGGACAAGGAGAAAACAGTGCTTCTCTCTATGAAGAGAAGAAGTAGCTCTGATCACTTCAGAACGAGGTGTCAGGATATCTGGAGGCTGACCAAAGAGCTGCCTACAACTTCCTTTGTGATTCTGGGAGCACCTTTTTAATCAATGTCTCTCACTGTAAAAATGTATTACATGCAAAATTATTGTGAGGCTTAATTAACAGCCTGTGAATAATTTGCAATCTGCAGGAATGTGTTTTTTAAATTCAGCTCTTCTTTCCAGTAGAGGAACAACAAGAGAGAAAAGAGCCTTGCAAAGAACAAGTGTAATCTGTTTATCAAGAACCCGATGGTTCTTCAAGCCTGCAGTTTGTTTTAGGGTTGATCTCATGCAGTGAGCTTTGGTCCTAATGCAATAAAATGTGCATGAGTCCATTTAAGCATGAATCTTATGGTGATTGCCCATCTGCTTAAAGCAAACATTTGCCCAAACACTTTGTGGGTTGAAGCCTAAGTATGGGGAAACCGGCGGATTCAAAACCTGTTATTTGTCACACATTCTCATTTTGTAATCCTTGGGAGGGGTTCTCATATGGCAACTTCTGACTTCAGTTAACATCTTCAGCTTTGGAGCATCTGCCCAGAGACAGAGGAAGGATCAAGTCTTCCTTCACACTTTCAGCTATGTCAGCTCGCATAATTCAAGATGACACCGTTCCCTTGAAAGGATCTTTTACAGGAATCAACACAGTTATGAAAAACATGAGCTTGAGGTTATGACATCTAACTTTATTTCATGTTCTGAAGCTTCCAGAGTGCTTGCAAAACATTCATTTCAGGCATGGTTAAAACTAGTAGTTAGGTATCAGTCATACTGGTTGTGCACCAAACAATCCATGTTTTCAATCTCCCTAAACCAGGGGACATAAAAGAATGTTTTGATACCCATTATAAATTTCAGGAGGAAAAAAATACAGTACATTGAAGTTTCCTTTTCTACACTGATTACTAAAGATAATGTAACACAAGTTATAACACGCTGTGGAAAGTTCTGTTGTAATGTAATGTGCATTTACAGTCCAGGAGTAAAAAATTACTCATTTAAACTGATTTCACTCTTAAGGAACAAGCAGTTTTGGCCAGCTGGGTAGACCCTATAGGCCAAATTCTGTCTTAGAATCATAGAGTCATAGACACTATAGGCCAAATTCTGTCTTCAAGCAGTCCACCAAACTTAATAAGCAAAGGGAGCAGATTTGAATTCTGCTTTTTGTAAGGAGGTTAGAATAGGTGACATTACCTATTCTAGAGCTACAAAACTGTGAGAGGACTTGTGCATGCCACAAAGTTCAACAGACTCAGTAAGAGTCAGAATTTAAACCCAAATATTATTAATGATTGAAATAACACAACTTTATCTAGAGGACTACTCTTTTGTGTCCACAGCCTGTGGCCAGCCAAATGCAGTTTTGCAGTCCTATCAGCAAGTCCTCAGTGTACTAGAACCCACAGTGTCTGCAGGGAAATGCTCTGTAAACTCTGCAGATGGTTGTCCTTCTAGCAATGGCATATATGGCTCCAGAATGGAGAATGTTGCCCACTAAATAAAAGGACAAAAGCCAGTCAGTCAATACATGTAAAAATAAGTTGCCTTTACAATGAGGAATACTTGTAGCTCACGGTAAGGAATGTTTATAAGCTCAGTGCTTGTAGTAATATTTGCAAAAAGAGTGATACTGGGCTGGAAGATTGCAGTTCAGAGGTCAACACCAGTGCTTCTTGAGAGATGCTGAGCTCATCAAAGGAATGCATGCTGCCAGCCTCCAAAAGCCTGGGCAGTAAGATGCTAATCATTTTGCCTGTTCTTTGTCGTTCCAGGCAGATAGATGAAGACTTGTTCTCTTTACAAAGGCACAGGCTCAGCCTCCCCACCGGCAGGAGCTCTGCAGCTGGTGGCTGCTCAGCCCTTTGAGGAGCAACAGACTTCTTTTTAAGTGAGGAATAGGAAGCCTGCTCTGCTACTTGTGGAAATACTTTATCCGAATACACAGAATCACAGAATATCAGGGGCTTGAAGTGACCTCAAAAGATCATCCATTGCAACCCCCTTGAAGAGCAGGATCACCTGTACCAGATCACACAGGAACATGTCCAGGGGGATACTGAGTATCTCCAGAGAGGGAGACTCTACAACCCTCCTGGGCAGCCTGCTCCAGTGTTCCATAGTAGAAATATTTAACTGGAAACCAATAAATTAAGTCTTAAGCAAGGCCCCATTTGTTTGTGTTGTTTCTAGATCCTTGACTTCTCTCACATAGTCTCTACTCATCCAGGGGTTACCTTGACATGATACACATAAAAAAAAAATGTATGTGTAACCTCAACTTAATATGCCATCTTTATCTTCATATTCCAACTAAGGGTACAATCCCAGTGTTCAGCCATACATGCCTAAAGCCTTGCTTTAGTGAAAGACAGGATTTCAGTGAATAATTTCCCAGGAAGGATTAAATGTTGGTACAGTTTGAGAAAAAACAACTGGAAATAAGGAAATGAGTAATCCCATAGCACAAAGGAAACTCAATTAAAAAAAATAGTTGTCATTCATGCTACTTATCTTGATAAGCAGAGCTAGAAAAATGAAACATGAGGAGTTCTGCTTCCATACAGCCTTACTGGGCATTAAAATGTGACTGCTTGTTCTGTTGTCTGCAGACCAAAAAAATCCTTGTAAATGCTCACTATGTTGTCTGGAGCATCTCTCCGTGTGAAGTTTTGTGTGTTTCATCATTTTTCTCACGCTGTTGGGAAATCTATATAAGTAGCCTTAATGTGAAGTCTTTTAAGAGCCTATAGAATTAGGACAAAGACCATCAGACATCAGCAATGCCATAGCCAGGACTCTGACATTAAGTCCCCTGCAAGGTCTACACCTAAGGTTCCTCACACAGAAGGTGTTCTGTGGTTATAGGAAGAAGTTGGAGGCTGGCAGGTGTTCTGAAAACTGAACATGCTTGAGAAAGTATGTAAACCAGAATGTTTCCTTTAAAAGAATAAAAAAAGGCAGAATAGTGAAACCTGCAGAAAGATGTAAATATTAATAACCCCTAACTAAATGATCTGGATTTCCTATGGCAGTATTTCCACTCCTCCAAAGATACAATGGTTACAGTTAACAACACAATACTATAAATATGCAAGCATAAGGCAGCACAGTAGCTTAGAGCCAGCAGTGCAAAGGCAAGTGATCTCTTGAACAGTGGAATAATGGAATCTAACAAGCTGCTGCTACCAGCCTCTTGGCAATGTATGTCCCCGCCGTAACGGAAGGTGGAGGCTTCTCGGAGATCTTCATTTTGCACAGAAAATTGTTGAGATGACTGAGGTTCCCCCCAAAATGCACATGCATTCTTGAAGCGAGGACTTAGCTCAGGAGTCTGGGAAAGCCTTTATGATGGTTTCATAGGCAGGAGGTGGGGTCTGTGTGGAGTGGCAGATGCGGAGGTTGTTGTTAGACCAGTGGAATTCAGGTCGACTTAAGCTGTTGGGGGTGCTCCCCACAAGAGTTGTGGTGGTATTTGTGGGAGTGAGGGTGATCAGTTGACTGTTCGTCTCGACAGGGAGGGGAGGACACTGCAGGAAGGGGTGAAAGGTGGACGCACGGAAGCTTGACTTCCTGGGGAAAGAATTGGCTTGCTCTAAGGAGGCTTGCCGCTGGAAGGTGAGGCTGGCCAGGCTGAGGTTGCTCCGACGCTCGCAGCTACTGTTGCGGTAAAATCCAGTCCTGCCTGTAGTGTGGCCATGGGAGGAGGGTCTGGACCGACGGCTGAAGGTTGAGGAGCCACCCTGGGAAATGTGGGCACTAGCTCTGCGACGGGACAAGCAAGTGAACAAAGCCCAAATGATGCCTCCAATTACCAGTCCAACCAGCATGGACACTGTGAAGGCTATTGTTATCTGTTCTGAAATACAGAAAAGAATGGGCAGAAAAGTTATTTCATTAATTCCAAAGGATCTTCCTACCAGAAAATGAATTGAGGATCACAGCCTTTTTTAAAGATGACCAGACCCTGAGATCTTGGTGGTATTTGTACACGAACTTCACCACACGAAGACAGCAGCTCCAGTTGCATTCACCACCTGGCGTTCCTGTAATTTGTGTAGTTCAACAGCATTCAGAAAATTGCTTGCAGCAATGCAAGGGAAGAATCTTAGTCTTTCCCAGAAGCAGCCACCCACCAGGCTCAAGGTATGCTAGGAAACCACCAAGCATTTGTTTCTGTAGACTACATGAGCTTTATGCGGGCTTGTCACTCTGCTTACAGACATTCATGTTCTCTATATATGTGTTTGCAAACTCACCTATTACATGAGTGATGTAACTTCTTAATCAAATGAGCCTTATCTTTTCTCTCATGTTCTTAATTAAATAAGCCTTCTGTCATATTCTTAATTAAGCTGACATGAGAACACATCCCAGCCTTTGACTGATGAATAATAGATACTTTAAGTCCTCATAGTAAATAACGCAAATGACTATATCCTGAATGATTACGGTCAGAGTTAACTATTAGTAATGCTAAATCTCATAAATATTTCCTATCCTCAATGCCCAATTTAATGATTAATTAATCTAGATCTTTTATAAATGTCTCAGATAAATAAGAGACCTGAAAAAACCCCAAAAGAAAGAGCATGACTAGGATTTTTCCTCTCGCACCTGCTTTCACAGTGTGGAGGAGTAAGATTTCCTTTCCTTGTATATGTCTAAGAATATGACAGTTATTTCAGAAAACCTCACTTGGTTTTGCAACTGAGCAACAGTTTTATTGCAGTTCTAAGAAGTTCAGAGATACATTTGCAATCCTTGATAAGGCCCCACATGAATGCATAACCTTCATAGATAGAGAAGGGACTGAATCTCAAACGAGAATGAAAACTATGTTGACTGTTAGTGGATAAGTGAAAAAGAGTCATGGGACAGCTTGAACCATGTTTATTCTGCCTCTGCTGTGTTGTTGCCTTTGTGAAACATTTCTGTTAAAATGGAAAATGTGCTGATTAAACAGAGAAAGATGAGTGGCTTCTGTAGCATGCACAAGCACAGGTCAGCTAACACTCTGCCTAGCTGATCACCAGAACAGAAGGTAGGAACTCCAGGACTGAGATGCAGATTTCAGAGAGCAAAATGAGACTAGGTTCAAAATTTTCATGCAAGGTGACAGCTGTTAAAGAGTTTCTACTGAATTTATGGTTCTGCACAAACTGTCATTGCCAAAACCCAGAATGATGACACCTAGTCTGAGCTGTGTGAGTTAGCCAAAGCAGGTTCTGGAGAGGGAAAGAGAGTGAGTGGACTGAAGAACTGCTATAGAGAGCAGGTGACACACAGTGAAGGGAGAAAATAGGAGTCGGGCATGGCCAGCAAGAGGAGTTTGAAGGCAGAGGTGCCCCAGTATGCACCAACCAATAAGTTCTTAAGTCAGACCTCAGTGTCCAGCAAGGCTTAAACTTAGGGCAGGTCACTGCAGGAGAGGGAAAACAAACATTTGTTTTCCTTCCAGCAGGCGAGATATAAACAATTACTGGTCTGATTGCTCTTTAAGAATTATTTATTGTTGCCTTCCTTATCTATCTTCTTACTTTTCTGCCCCCAGTGAGAAATTGTTAGCTATGTGATTCATATTTCAGTTGGGGAAAATTAGTTGCTTGAGCACCAGAAAGCTTAGCATAAAATTTTCACAGGTTTCTGGATGGGGACACCAAGCAGCATTCATTTGAACTCAGTTCTTGCTGCTCTCGGTTAGACTCTGTCAAAGGATCAGTATATAGACCCTAAGCATCTTTGCAGGTGTAGTTCTAGACCAACACTGTCATGATTTTTGACATCACCATAAGTTTCCCACCCAAGTTTACCTTACATTTTTCAGAATAGACCTGAAGTTCCATGAAGTCCAGAGAATTTAAGCTCTAATTAAGCCACTTGTATTATGGATGGCTATGCAATCCTACTGCTTTCTGCTTGAAATCTTGGCTTTCATTATCCTTTTAAAATGGAAAAACAAAGCAAAGACTGAGAGGATAAAGCATGGGATATTGTTGTAGGACACTGCTGGCTTTTGGGAATGGTTTATCCCTTAGTTCAGAGGCAGACTACAATTGATGCTAAAATGTAATTGTTCTTCAACCCCTTAATTTTGTAAAATAACTTTCACGATTCTGCCCTTTATATAAACACCTTCAGAGACACAGCAAGACTTAACTTGCTTCTTTTAAGCAGGGACCATCTATTATGCCATTTTAATACATTTCATACATTCTGTCACTGCAGCTTCCTACTTATACTCACAAGCGTGGGAAGGGAGTTAGGAGTTTGCTCCCTCCAGTTGTGTAAATCCCAGAGAGTGTCCTAAAGACAGCACTTTCCAAGCACTAGAGCTGCAGTATGAATACCCCTGCTGCTGTCCCTGCATGGTTATAGGAAACTGGAGCAAGAAATAACCTTTTCTTAGAGTGATTTCTCTTGTACCTCATCTGGAATGCTAGTTATTTTACTTCATTTCGAGACTGCCAAGGGATCACCCAGGCACAAGGCTCTGTGCTGCCACCCAATATTTTTGGTCCACTTCAGGCTTTCAGCTCCAGCTGTGAAGAGGTGAAGAGGATCTCTGCAGGGTTCAGCAGACTCCAGCAGAAGCAGAAGCACAGCAAGCCACTCAGGTGTTCCTGACTCTGTGGTTCACATGCACCACGCTGAGGACTTGTCCCTGCATCTCTCTAGCCATCATTTTCACCACCTGCATAATCAAATCAGCATTTCACACTGCTAAAAGCAGATGAGGGAATTGACAAAAGTATTGAGTGCAACTGCTGAGTCCTTCCCACGTGCTGTTCCCCTGTGCTGGAGGTACAGTACAAACAATTATCCCTTTTGGTAATGTCTTCATTTGCTTTAACTTCTTAGGGTTTTTTTTCCTTTCTTTTCCCAACCCCTGTATGATTACAAAAATAGAGGGTCCAGTTATTCCCTAGGGAAACTCATCTGGGCTTACACTGACCATTGCAGTTGCCATGTAGTATCCTGCATGTTCTCATTTCCATTTGGACCTACATTTAACCCTTTTGATTCTGAACACTGAAATACCACTAAACCCATTGATTACAGACATTTTATTTCTTCTGTTTCCAGACCCTGCTTAACTTCAGTGGGAACTGTGGGTCACACTAATAGGCCAGACTTGCTTTTTTGTTCACTCTCTACAGAGGGTGAACTTCACTGAAATTCAATTCTGTCCCTAAAACTTACATTGAAGAATTGTAAATCTATGCCCATTGATTTCCTCTTTAGAAAGTCCACCAATCACAGCCCTGAGGTACACTGGAGAAAATACTACCGAACAGAGAAAAAGATTAAAGGCAGAGTGGGACTTGCTGCACCTGGGATTTGGAGGGGAACAGCCAGCTTTCGTAGAGCTGTTTTTTCTCCAGTGCTAGGGCAGAACTAGCCCTTCAGGAGAGTCAGTGCAATAGTGCAATACTGATACAAGGTGTCTCCCATGGAGCCATTGTCTTGTGGTTTCCTGGGAGCTAGGCATGTCTCTGCTTTTAAGGGAAAAAAGAAAATCACAAAAAAATGGAGATAAGGCAGGGATTTTGATAGTAACTCCCGGGGTTCTGGTACTTTAGAGATGTTTCAGCCAGCTTATTTGTTAGGCTGATCACACTGCCTGCTTTATCTGATTATGCCATAAGAGAAAATATTTGATATTCCACATCAGTCAGTTTTCTCCATTCTCACTTTTAATACCAGCTGAGGTGAAAGACAAAGGTGATTTTTTCCCCAACAATATGGGACAGACTTCAAGGCACAGAGCCAGAAGGAAAAGAATAAGGAAATGGCAACTGAATACCTTAGCTACATTTCCTCTCTTCAGTACTTCCAAAGTGTCCATGCAAAAAAGGTTGGAGGTTCTGAACCCACAGTAACATGCATGACTTCTGGATGTTACCCCCAGATCTGCACACCAATCCAGCACACGTCTGTAAGCTCAACATACATCCATATCCAGCAATCCCTTCTGAAGTCTCTCTATTCCCTCCTCTCTGAATTGTGCACGCAGTATTAAACAAATGCAGTGCTAGAGGTCTGTGCAGGGGATTATTGCTTCTACTGCACAAAGATTTTTATTGTTTGTTGCTGCTTTTTTAAGGCCTTCTTAATTTTCCATGAATTGTATCTATAGAATTCACACAGAAGAAATATGAGTATGTTAGTAGTAAAGATGATAGACTGTTTTACAAGGTACTTTTCCTAGTTATGGCTCTCAATCAAGTTTTCCATATCCATCCTGGACACCAGTAGTGAGGCCAACCAGAAGAGGGCTCATACCAATCTCTAAGTCTTCTGAGAAATGCTCTGTGTTCTCTACTTCCTTATAAAGACAAAAGTCTTTATAAAACAGATTTGTCATTATTGATGGAGCATCCTGCCTCTGTCATGGAGCTTAGCAGGATCCCTGCAGATACACTCAAGTCAATCTCTTATTTCATAGAATCGTAGAATGGCTTAGGTTGGAAGATACCTTAGACATCATCTACTGCCACCTCCTTGCCATGGGCAGGGATGCCTCTCAAGCAGATTTGGCTGCTCAAGGCCTTATCCAAACTGGCCTTAAACATTCCTAGGGAGGAGGCATCCACAGCCTTCCTGGCTAACCTGTTTATGAGTAGGGGGTTTGATTTTCCATTTATGTGCATGGATTGCATCAGATAGTAACACATTCCTCTGAATCCAAACCACATTTGTATTGAGGATTAATTTTCTCTCTTGCCCTCTGCCTTGACTGTGATGGGCTGGAACAGCATTTTGCCTCCTGAACTTAGGAAATTATTGGAACTTTCTTCTTTCCTGTAGCATTATTATAAATTCTCCAATGTGTAAAGTCAGGGTGGGCATAAGATCTCCTTTGCCTCATGCTTACAAATATATGCATTTGTAAACTTTGTAATTGTTTGAGTATATGAAAGGATAGTAGTATCTCTCAAAATCATGCAAGTAGCAGCTTTAATATGAATATCTCAGAGCAAGAACCAGGGCAGGGAAAACCAGGACAAAGTATTGAATGCAAAGAAAGAAGAAACCAAAAAGCATGTCTTAGTTAAACTGTGCACTTGAACTTGAAATGTTTCTTTGCCAATAATGAATACTAAAGCTACTAAAGAGATGGTTAGCTTTCCAAACATCTGGTCTGCTAATGCTATTGCTAAGCACAAGGAAGCAGAATGCACCCATACTGTAGGATGACATCTACACATCTGATTTCATTTCAAGTGAATGACTTTCACATATTACAATCTTACCAAACTGAGCTGTATTAACAATGAGAAGCATCACAACATACCACCACGTTGTATAATAGAAGAGAGCTGGGTTTATGTCTATTTAAATTCTTTCTTTCTTACATTTTTTCTGAGCTCTATTTCCTTTATATAATGTCATATTCTAGACACTCAAATCCTAAGTTAGTAAGCATTTACTTCCTTACATGCACATATGTACTGTGTCCAGTTCTGGGCCCCCCAGTTTAAGAAGGACATTGAGATGTTTGAACGTGTCCAGAGAAGGGCAACAAGGCTGGTGAGAGGCCTCGAGCACAGCCCTACAAGGAGAGGCTGAGGGAGCTGGGATTGTTTAGCCTGGAGAAGAGGAGGCTCAGGGCAGACCTTATTGCTGTCTGCAACTACCTGAGGGGTGGTTGTAGCCAGGAGGAGGTTGCTCTCTTCTCTCAGGCAGCCAGCACCAGAACAAGAGGACACAGCCTCAAGCTACGCCAGGGGAAATTTAGGCTTGAGGTGAGGAGAAAGTTCTTCACTGAGAGAGTCATTGGACACTGGAATGGGCTGCCCAGGGAGGTGGTGGAGTCGCCGTCCCTGGAGCTGTTCAAGGCAGGATTGGACGTGACACTTGGTGCCATGGTCTAGCCTTGAGCTCTGTGGTAACAGGTTGGACTTGATGATCTGTGAGGTCTCTTCCAACCTTGGTGATACTGTGAGACTGTGATGCTTGTGGGCACACACATTGCCTTGATCTGAAGCTGAAAAGCCTTGACAAGTGGTAGAGGATGTGGTATCAGACATGGACAAATGCAGGTGAGTTTCTGTTTCACCCTCTATTTTTGTCCTGAAATGAAAGCCCAGTCTAAAATCCATACAGATCTCTAGGAGAACTCCTATCGGAACACGGCACAACTTAGCATAGAGCACCGGCTAGTGCATTAAAGCATGAATTGCATTTTGCAGACAGCACATCTAGCAGTTTGACTATTAAGAGTGATTCAGATGCTGTTTGATAGGACTCTCAATGTCTGAGTTTTCAATCACAGTGGCTGAGGTTCAGGTAAGTCCTCAGCAGATGTTCGTAACACAGCCTTATTTGTGCAAAACTAGACCAGAGCGCCTGGAGTCCATAAAAGTTCGAACAAACTTACAGCATCTTCTTACAACTGTAGCAAACCATAGAATTGTTTAGGATGTTCAACTCTAAGTCAGACAGAATGCAGCTATTTTTCCTCATGCATTCCAGCTAGTGAGTCTGGAAAGGAAGAATAAACCCGGCCCAGAGAATTGCCACTTTGGCCCAACACAGAGAGTGTGAAGTTATTTGAAGTACCCATTTTACGCTGGTTCTACCATCTCCAAGAGAACTTAGTTTAAAGCTGGGGCTGATACCAGTAGCCCCATGCTGCTGTTGTCATATTGAGTTTATAAAACCCTCAGTTTTTCTGTATCTGATTATTGACATTGCTATTTTCCCAATCCTTTTTACTGTATCAGTAAAACAGTCATTATTTGTAGGCAGTTTGTTATTCAGTTGGGTGAGCAAGTAAATTGCTGTGTAATACCTATCAGCTGTGATCTTAATCATGGTGAAACTTTACAAAACATCATACATGACTTTGTGGAAAGAGGTGAGAGTTACAGATTACAGCACAAGGTGGTTCAGGTAGTGGTGACATCCAGGAAACAAATGGACAAGGATAGTGGCATCTGGAAAATAGAACCTGTGTTAAAAGAAGCTGAAAGAAAAGCAGATTGTGCGGGACATAGGCACTAATACACAAAATAAGTAACACAGTCAGGCTACCAAGAAATATCAGCACGTTCAGACACAGCCTGCTAGAGGGATGTTTTCTTTGTCCTGTGCTACTGCAAGATTCTTTCCTGCAACAAGGCAGAGTAATTCTCTCACTTTGCCTAATAAGCAGTTGTTTTTATGTCCACTTCAGAGAAAAGAAATAGTACTGGGTTTGAAACAGACTCAAGGAATTCAAAAAACCAACATATTTCTATCTGTGAGGAGAGGTAACAACTAGGTAGATAGCCCAGGTAGGTGGTGCACCTACTCCCATTAATTGTTTTTTAAAACAATATCACTTGACAGTTGTAATATAGTTAAGTCTGTCCTGGAAAATGAATTTAGAAGAGATGACAACTCAAAAAACTCCATAATAATGTTATTTTGTGCAGTTTCTAAGACTTTCTTTAATCAGGTAAGCAAAGAGGCTCCCGAAGCATCTGCAAAGTTATTAAGTAAATGGCAAGAAAAGCCATCTATGCCCTTGGGTTAATTACATATTTGAAAGGCAGAGGGAACGGCGGTCAGAGGGTTAACACCAGTGGAAAAGCTATCTACGTAGGAACAAGATTGCCCTCTGCTGGAAGCCAATCCATAAACCACCTTAATTCTGACTAGGGTGCTGGACAAAGCTAAGCAGAAATAGTTCAACAAAAGATTACAGAAACCTTAGCAGCATCTCAACACCCACAAGAACTCTGAATAATATTGCCAAAACCGCTCAGGACTAGCAGTCTGCACAGGCTTTGGAAGGAAGGTAGACTGGGGCACAGTAAAAGTGCATGGAAGCTTAGTGCAGTTTTGTGCCTGTGCAAATATTCATGCTCGTGAAGACACATGAGGCTAAGTCTGTTCTTAAATTTGTGCTTTCATCGTCCACAGTGACATCTAGAATGATTTCTGCGCACCAGGGTGCACTGGCTTGGCTTTATCACAGTGCTTTATACCATAATTCAGTGTGATAAAAGGCCAGATGAGTGGAATATGTCATCTCAATACACTACAAACCACCTCAGAGTTATTGATGTTTCCTTGATATTACTGGCAGTTGATTTTTACTGGAATTAGAAATAAAGAGTAAATGTGATAAACAGAAGGAAACATCTAGGGTAGAGCGTGCCTTCCACATAACTCTATAAAACACAGCAAAGATTCCTTTCTGCAGAGATGGATGGAAATTCTGTTACCACATGGATTCATTATGAATCCTAGTGCATTACTGAGACAGTAATATAATTCTGATCTTTTCTGTGTGTGCAGAAAGCAATCCTCTGGCAAGGCCTTCTTACCAGCCTCACAAAACCAGAGCACAAGCCTAAGCTGTGTGATCCTGAATCAAGCAGTAAATCACAGCTTGCCACAGTACAGTGCAGCATTATGGTTATTATTTCTTTGATAAGATTATTTCACAGAGCCTGAGAACAAAGTTATTTCATCTGTGAACAGAGTTACTAGAGCAAAAGCTTAAAATCAAGTAGGATTTCCTAAAACTCTTTAAATTATGGAGCAACTACCAAAGTATGGGTGCTACATTTAATAAAACTGAAGACATCCAGAGTTAGAATAAAGAACAAGGTTTTTTAGGGTGTAGGCTAAAGAATAAGTTGGAATCATTCTCAGTCCCACCACAATACTTCTGTGGTCTGAGCAGAGCCTGCCTGACTCTCACGGATTTTCAGGTGGAACTTGCCCTTGCTGTGAGAACCCACTAAAAACCAAGAAGCATTTACAGTGAAAGTCCAGGTTTTACCCATGTATAAAGTAGGATGTTTTTCAAAGAAAGAAAATTCAAAGTGACAGGCACACTCTTAAGTACCTTAAGGTGCTGGTATACTACAAATAAAGATCACATTTCAGCCTACCCAGTACCTCTTATAATCAGTGCTTCTCAGTGTCATTTTCCAAAGTTCTTCAGCCCCTGCACGCTTGCCTCTGGGTCTCAAGTGTCTCTTTTTATCACTCTAGAGGCAAGACCTCGTTTCTGCCTCTTGCCCTTAGCTGTACAATCCTTCTTCCTCTTCCCTTGCAACTTGCTCAGCTGTTTCCTAGGAAAGGAGTAATCTCCTCTACCCAGTTCCACCTCTCATACTCTTTATTTTAAGTGTACATCATGGACTAATATGGACAAAAGGAATGCAACAGATGCATACAACATAGTGTCTTGGCAGAAGCTGAAGGAATTCCACTCGAGCCCAAAACCATGCCTCCTTACTCAGAAATACACTGTCTGTGAAACACTGCCACAGGCTGTTGGGCTGACAGATCTAACTTGTGTATTGCTTGTTCATAAAGTCATCAATAGCCATCAGTGAAAATAGTGTCCAGTGTTCTATTTATAAGCTCATTAATTTATTTAAATGGCTAAATCTAGGGTGACTGCTAAAACTTCCTCAGGTGAAAACTAATGAAGTTGTACAGAGTCAAAGAACGGGACAGAGACAAGCTGTTGGTGAAAGCTGAATAGCAACATAAAGCACTCAATAAAACAGTATTCGAGAGCAGATTAAATTTGATTTTCATCCTTTTTTTTTTTCCCTCTGCATTAATGCCTGAGATACATCCAGTAACATAAAAAAGCCTCCTGCTACATTTATTTTCCTTGAGGAACAGGTAAAATAGTGAACATTTTGAGAATAGCAAAACCTGTTCATGTGTACTGTACTCTTCAGTTAGACATCTGCATTTCAGAAATCGGAGTTTTCTTTCTCCCAGCACTTCCTGTGTGACCATCAATTAGTTTCAAAGATTTCTATTATACCAAATACATCTATGAGTATCTATTTCAGCATGGGCCAGAAGACCTAAATAAGAGGTACTTACAAGAATCTGTGCAATCACAAGCTAATAAATGCTGCTATAATTTCTAAGTGAGATGATTACAGGAGTGTTAGTCACCTTTTGATGATCCAGGCTGAAGACTCAATGTAAAGCAGGACATAAGCCAGTGCAGTATGGGAGGGTGTGTTTGCACCAGGCTGGTCCAGTTTGTGATGGTTTGGGTGTTCCCTGCCCCCCCAAACTTTTAGAAATCACCCAGACTAGACTCAGCCAGCTCTGGAAATATGAATGAAGCTTATATTTACAGCTGGCACAATTTACAAGCAGATAGTTACAGTATATACAGTTATAGACAGAAATAGACAAGGGAAAAGGTAATACAGAAACACAACTCCCCTCCCAGAAACCTGAGTCCCCAGGAGGGGCTCTCAACCCCCCCTCACCTTCCCCCTACCCCTCTCAACCTTACCCCAGTCCCAAGGAATAATGGAGGTTTGGCCAAGAGGATTAAGAAGCAAAGGTGAAATCAGCAAAGCAAATGCAGGGTGAGGTTAGAAAGCAAGATGGAGTTCAGCCAGCAGCCCCAGCTCCCCAGCAGGCAAAGCAGAAGTGACTTTATCTTTGTTTTGCTTTTCTTCTTTACACATCTCAGCAAGACTGTGAGCAAAGTAGACCTCACCATTGTTTTCATTTCTCAGCCTATGATCTAGTTCTCCTCACCAAAACATCCCAGCTAGGCTCAAACTAGCACACAGTTCCTGCTTGCAGTTCTAAATCATTAGAGATACTAGTGGTCTCCTTCTTAATTTATACTCTGCCTGCAAAACTTACTTTCTACAGAAGCCATGTGTCTGCTTGATTGGCTTATCCTTCCATTACCCTGCATAACTGAGAGGCAGCATTACTGTAACGTATTTTTTTAAGCAAAGGGTTTAAAATTAACAGGTATCAGTTAAATGGGCAAATATGTCATGTGTGTGCTAAACTGCTGGGTAGTGAAATGAAAATTCAAAACCACAATTAATCACCTTCTGCAAATAAGACATCAGAGAGGCAAAGCAGAGGCCTCTTCTGAAGCAGAAACTCTCCTGGCTTTCTGCTTCTGCAAGCATGTGTCAGAGGCCAAAGAAGTTTTTTGCATAGCATTGAACCAAATTTTTCTGCCCCAATTATTTTGCTAAAAAAAAAAAATCCTAGACATTATTTCATATATCTGTGTATTGTTGATGGAGTTTTGGCTGGAATTGTTTAATAGATACATCTTAAATTACTATTGTCTCATTCTGAATACATGAAAATCAAACTCACATTTGTCACTTTTCCATCTCCTTAAGTACAAGGGGAATAAATTGTGGCAGGAGAATTAGTTAGGGTGGGTTGGTACAAATTTAACTACTATATAATAGGTTTCAAAATATTAATAAGTACTTTTTATTAAGTTTTCATGGGAAGTGAACCTTCTGTGTTGAAATGCAAGAAAAAAGCTTTCTGTATCAACTGTTATTGATAGGATTTTTGGTGGCTTCCCTCCCCCCCCCCAAAAAAAAACCAACCCAAAAAAATGATAGGATTATGAAATGAAGACAATCTTACAAGGGTCAGTTGTGTGTTTTGATTTTACATTGTGCCCTTCTTTCATGATTGTGGACATCTCACTCCATCTCTTCAGTTTAATTTGTATAAGTGAGATGGCATCACTTGCAGCCACTCATTTGTCTTACAAACATTTCTGACTCCTGGTTAAACGAGTTGCAATAGTAAAACAGAAGGTTGTGTACAAATACAAAGCATTTTCCTTCAACTGGTTCTGCTAGAAGAACAGAGGCAGAGCCATTGCAACCACAATGTGCTGAGGTTAACTCCACTGAACATGAATGCAGCTGAGCATGCAGCTATATAGCTTGTCTTGGGAAGAAAGCACAGCATTAAACATCTTTTATTAGGGGACACATTCACATGCCAGTACATTCACTAGAGTGGTGACTGGAAGAAGGAATATACTTCATATCCTAAAGTCAAAATTTCTGTCTTTGGTGGATGAATAAAGAATGATGCTTCTGCCAGCTCATGTGACAGGAAGCATCACATAGACAGGTGTAGATTGCCAAAATCTGTCTGCAGTGTATGTTTGATTAATACTTAAATAATACTCTGAATAAACTTTTGACTCTTCTACTGCCTCAGATCCTGCTGAAGATGGTTAGGCATTTGATGTATCAATGGCTGTATGGGGGCGTGGGGGTTAAGGAAGGCAGGAAAGAAGCAGTTATTAGGGTGCAACAAAATACAGTCTAAGGGTCACTTAAAAAGAATGATTTATATAGAAGGAAGCAATCATGCTCTGAATAGACTGCATGCAAGAGTAAGGCTGGTCACTTCATGGCATAGTTTGTTGCTTTCATCCAGCCGTAGTAAGACTCTTTTCTTCAGTCTTGCCAGAATAAGAGTGTCTTCATATCTGCTCTTGCCTCTCTGACAGGCCTAAGGTGGATTTACATACCATCTTCCTACATGTAAGGTTCTACTATTGATATTTTCTCCTTTGTTCAGTAGTAGAAGTGGTAACTTGCACATGCTTGTCAAATATTTTGCTTAATTGAGAACAAAACAGGTATAATCATATTAAATCTGGAATAGTCTGATCATTCTGTCACTTGAGAGTACAGCAGATGATTTACCTGGTAAACTTTCATGTGGGGTTCATAGAAAACCATAGTATTGTAGCATCTGATACAAACCGTTACCTTCTGAAGTTCTGGAGAGCACAGCATAAGGCACACACAGTTCTATCTCCGCCAGGAATAACTGTGGGCAGACTATGCAGATTTGACATGGAGCACAGAGGAGGTGATACTGTCCTACAGCAATTTGGTACGAGCACGGTAGCATTAGAAAGTGCAATGCAGCATCTCTTGCCTGGCTACTTCAGGCTTTCTATAGCTATACCTGAAGACAATGAGGCACACAGACACAGCTGCTTCAGCAAACATTACTACCACGCGCACAAGAAATCCAGCTGCACAGCTGCATACAAATTAGCCCTTCTCAAACACTACTGAGGGGGAACAGAGACATGGTGTATCCTAAAGTGGAGAGGAGGGAGCTGAGCAATGCCTTCCTTTTTGGTCACATCACAAGTCATAGATGTATTTCTGGTTTAGTACAAGAACATGTTCTGATTTGACCTAGAACAGAATTAACTCTGTTCAGTGATTTTCATTTTCAGCTCAATCTCTTCTAAGTGACTGCACTTTCTGAAATTAACAGTGTATTTTCTGCAGACAGCATCTGCTTTGAGAAGTGATAATGCTTGTTTACAGTTCCTACCAAGGATTGCTGTGCAGAAGGGCTCTTGATTCTACTTGCTCCCATAGAAACCAAGGTCACTGGTGATTCTTGTGTACCAGGTTGGGGGTGCAGAGAGTAAAAGACATCAACTGCAGGGAGGAGCAGACAGGCCAGGTAAACTGCATTGGAAATTAACAATAGGTTATTAATCATGAATATCAATTTCTGTATGAATATTAATTTGTATTATTAATATTCCAAATTCGGGGAAATTCCCTGAGATTCTTTGGATTTTTGGTTGCCAGGAAGTAATTGCACAGAATTAAACAGTTTAAACAATCAGAACTTGGAAAATAGTAATGAAAAAACAGGAAGAATTCTAACTATGCCTATGGAGTCTTGGCATTCACTCCAGCATATGTACTCACAATGCTTTTGGTCCCCGAGTAAGTCTCCTGTACCAAAAACACTTCAAACTCGCAATAACGATCCCGGGGTAAAATACAAAATATTCCAGGCAGAGGAAGGAGATGCTGCTGAGCTGCTAGTGCAAGCTGCATATGGTGGTCACCTTGATTCCTGGTTAACGAGGCACGAATGGCAGCCAGGCAGAGAGGCTCAGTGTAAAAAGGCTGAGTGCAGAAAAGCATGGTTTCTAAGTCACCCCCCTCTAAACACTTCAGTTTGAAAGTCAGACTGGCCAATAGGCACTAGCACCATTGCTCTGGCCAATGAATTCAAAGCTTCGTGCCTCATTTGACCACACAGGCAGGTTGAAGGGCAGCACAAGACACGTGGTGCTAAGCCCCTAGCCCTCAAGGCTTTGCTCATCTGACTCAACTTCCCAGGATTCCCCACAACAGGAGGAGGAGAGCAAGGGCTAAACTGGCCTGGCAGGATTTATGCCTTACCAGGACATAAACCTAAACTGACCAACTTGGTCCCTTCCATATACATCATATTTGGTATAAAGATGAGGGATCACAAGTTTAAGCTCTCCTCAGTGGCCAACATCCAAGGAAGACTCTGCTCTTCTGTTCTTCTGCCTTAAATCCAAATCTACGCATTCTTGAATTCAGCTCCAGAATTCAGCTCCTGAATGTGGTTCCAGTTTGCAGCTGAGTCTAGTCTGGGTACTTTCTTGGTGCCTGCCTTAGCCCTCTTCTCTTCCCCTCTGGGAAGCGAGAGGAGTTAAAGAGAGTAGCAGCCATTTCATAATGGCCAGCCTAGCCCTAACCCTTAACAGGCTACTTCTGGAGGCCTTAGAGAAGGAGACAGGGACATTGTGTGTTACGGAAGAATGAGATTCACTGCTCTCATCTGCCAGTGAAGGGCTAATGTTCAAACACAGACTGCCATTGCTAATGTCTCACCATCACATGCTCTCTTTTCCTTCAGTTAAACCCACAACTTTGTTGCCATAAGCACTATTTATATGAAAGCTGTGTTCTGCTTGAGTCACTGGCCCAGGCTGTTCTGCTGCTGGCTTGTGACATCCCAGATCAGCTCATGTTCCAGTCAGAGCAGCTGGAAACAAGAAGTTCTAGTGACCTTGATCAGATAGGACAATAACTCCCTTCATTGTAGTGATCTTAACAGGTTCAGGCAAAGGAAAGGTCTGGATCTCCTTTGCTGCAACAGTCCCCTGTCTACTTCTGTCATTATTAAAAAATGTGTAGAAAATTTAAATTAGCTTTTGACTTCTTGAGCTCTTGCAAAGTAATTTTGTTGTGTGACATTTTCTGTGTATTATCTGTTACAGCATTTTCATACAAATCAGTATCTCATCTGAAGGAGATTAAAAAAAGAAATTGCTTTTAGTTGGGCAGGGGAAATTGCTGTTGCTCTTAGTGCCATGGTCTAGTTGACTGGATAGGGCTGGGTTGGAGTGGATGATCCTGGAGATCTCTTCCAACCTGGTTAATTCTATGATTCTAAGCCATGAAGCAAAAGTTAATGTTGGGCCTGGGAGGATGCACAACCCTACAGCCTTCACCAAGAGGTGAGAAAAAAAAAGTCTGTCTTGATTCCTACATAGATGAAGCTGAGTTTTAATGATGTGGCCATTTTTCAGTTCTTTCTGTGTATTCTTCTGTATCTCAGGGTCTGTCTGAGGTCCCAGTGTGTGAGGTACTTATAACAGGCAAAACCAAAATTGGTCCCCATCCTAAAAATTCTGCTGAACTCTATAGGATTTTCACAGTCTTGATTTCTGCAAATTCACCAGGCAGATATATTGCAATTATTCTTCATCAGAATGAAAAGAACAAGGAAAAAAAAAGCTACTCATTCAACTCATTCAAGGGGACCTTTGGTTAAGTAATCTGGAAATATGTCTTCACTAATAAATCTGTGGTTAGCAGGAAGGAGAAGTTGCAGGTTTACTAGATTTAACACTGGTAAAAAGGGAAACCTTCCGAGGATGTCACATTACTGTGAAGATCTCGCTCTCTTGCACAGTGCTCTTTAAATGTATCATTTATATCCACCTTGTATGTCTGCTCTGCTCCTCAGATCAGTGTACGTGCCAGTGTGTTTACAGAAAGCAAAATGGGAACTGGCTTTCTGTCTGACTCTCTGTCACATTTTACCTCATCCTCTTTCTCTTGAAAGCATTCCTACGAAGCAGCACAGGGAATGACTCTCTGTTTTTCAGCTAGGGAACTGAAACACGGAGGAACCATCTGTCTCACCTTCCAGAAGTCCTACTCCAAATCCGATTCCCAGTATGCTTATTTTCACAAATCTTTTGGGAGTCAAGTCTGCTCTAAGATCCAGTTGGCTATAGGAAAATAAAACATTTCTAGTTTCTCAGTGAATTTGGAAAGAATCAACATGTTTTACTCCATTTTAGGATCTGTACCTCAGGAGTCTAAACACTTTCTGAAGTCGATAAAAATTGCATGTGGCATTCACAGGTTCCTCGTAGGAGGTGGAGGAGGAGGACGCTTAATGTCACCATTGCCTTTACTCAACACAGCCACACAGCCACTGAGCCAGACATGCTTGTAGAGATATTATTTGATAGACCTGGGGAAATCTGCAGCCCCAAGGGTAGGGTCTGTCCATACCAGACTGACACAAAGAGGACAAACATACTCTATTTCTTTCTGCGCTATAGTTTATCTTACGCACTCATGATGCCCACACAACTAGAGGTGAGGAGTGTAGATATTTTGCACATATTTTAGCATAATAATGCTCTGATTAGTCAATCTGATCAATATCTTCTGGTCTAAGAAACTGGGATAAAGGCTATATTTTTTTCCACCAGATTTCTCCATGCAAATTTTCCACCAGATTTCTCTTCTGCATGAAGTCTGAGTCTGCCAGGTAAACCTGGAAATTCATCCCTCCTTGCTATTTGTTATTTTAAGTGTTAGAATCATAGAATCATAGAATCAACCAGGTTGGAAGAGACTTCCAAGATCATCCAGTCCAACCTAGCACCCAGCCCTATCCAGTCATCTAGACCATGGCACTAAGTGCCTCATCCAGTCCTTTCTTGAACACCTCCAGGGACAGTGACTCCACCACTTGACTATTTTTATATTGAGTGGTCACAATACACATACAGCTGACATATGCTAGAACCAATCAGTGAAGGCATCATATGCTCTTCAAAACTATCAGTAGATATACCTGGCTGTGAAATGGGAATCAAAGCAAGCTGCTTTTTGTCACTGGAAGTCTTAAGGGTATGGAAAGTAACTTTGGTGATATATACAGCTTTTCAGTTTTTTAAAGGCTCCAGCTCAAATAAGTAAAAGAGAAGATATTAGTCAGAAGGTGGAAGGTTAGACAAACAATAAAGAACTAGCAGGACTCTAAAAAATCTATAATAACAAACTTGGAAGTATGAGACATTTATTTGACTGGAAAAGACAGGTGGAGAGCTGGAAGTTGAGTTTGTTCACATACAGTTGGCTTCTCATTAACTTCGTCATGACTTAGACAGAAGTCTGCTCAATTATTTCAGTCCTTTAATATCACCCAGCAGGAGGTAAAGCCCTAAGTTGCAGGTCCTGAGTGATGGATCAGTACCCCTGATGAACCAGAAGCTACTCTGAAATTCAATTGCTAAGCAAACAGACTTGTTAAAGTGGTGCATTACAAAGCACTCCAGGAAGTCTGAGCATGCCCTGTAGACAACTAGGTAGTGTATGTTAGATGGGGAGACTTAACATGAAGACTGCAGCTCCTTGTGACGTGGGGGATGCCAGAGAACTCAGATATATTCTTTCAGATCACTTTGACTTCAGCAAATTAATATGGATCATCCCTTCCTCTGGTAACATTTGCTGGGACCATTCTGCTTTTTCCTTCTCACTCACCATGCACCGATGAATTTGGCTTCCTTTTAATTTTTGTTCATATTAGGTAACTTAATCTGTTGATTTTATATTGTTTTTACTAAACTTATAAAAAAGGACACAAAGTTGAAGAAATTCAAAATTGCCTGTCAGTAATCACTAGAATACAATTTTCTTGCATTGTCCCTTGTAGTACTACGAATGGAGAGCTGCTTACATAGTCATCAAAAGTACAGGGTGGTGCTTTGAGTGATGACAATACTCATATCTGTACATTAAATGGCTGCATCTTCATTTAGAGCTTCTGTTTTCTGAAGAGGACAGTGTCCTACTTCTTTGGATAAGCACTGGAAAGAACTATTCTATAAAACATTAGAGTGGGACTGCATCATGAGGTTGGAAGGAAGCATTTGGCCTCTCTCTCTCTGTCCTTCCACTGAGGTTGCTTCCAACAACAGGAGTCTACAAAGTCTGCAGTTGTCTGATTCTAGCAGAGTGGTTTCAAAACCAAGAAACTCACTTGTTCACACCCCATTTCCAAACGTTTGCAGGCAGCAGTGATATAACCCAAAGACTCTGCAAAAAGAGATTCTGGCTCCTGTGGAGACATTTATTGCTTGTGCTATGAGCTCCTTGTGATGTGTGATTGCTGCCAAGTATCACACTTTTAAATCTGCTGGGGTTTTCTAAAACACATAGAAGTGGCAAAAAAGAAATCAGCTGCAAGAGAAAATCCCAGTTGTGGTGTTTTCGATCACCTTGGTCTATTCTGGCTGATTGCCATGAATTAAAATACCAGGAAGAACATGCATGTTAGGGTGAAAAAGTGAAAACAGAAAAGGGAATGAAAGAGAAGAAAAATAGCAATTCAAGAGGTATCTCCTTGAGGTACTAATACTGCACTTGGATTCAAGGCTCGAATTTTGTCTTGCTTTCTCCCTACTTTGTTCCATGTCACACTTTCACTTCCTCCTATCTTTCAGCAAAGGAATTGCATCTTCAGCTTAATGAAGTCCTCTGCATTATTAGCGATACCCAAAGTATCAGGATAAAGATTCTCTGCAGTACTCTTGTTTATAACAATCTTTTTCTAGCCACTGAACTAGGAAGAGTAGTAGCCTGCTAGAAGCTACCATTGCCGTATTTGCTGCCATGCGCTGGGTCCAAGTTGTGATCTTTGTGTGTCCACATCTCTAGCAGGATAGCTGAGGCAGCTCATGGAGTCTTCATTTGCTGCTGCTAAAGTTAGACTGGAAGGGTGCAAAGTGTGTGAAAAGGAGCAAAGGGAATGAGGAGAGGCCACCCAGTTGAAATGTAAGGGTCACCAGAGTGGAAGCCAACAAGGTTAACCGAGTCACCACACAGGTGGCAAACGCTTCTTTTCTCAGTTGCAAAGAACTGGACTGGATTTGCTGCTTGTTCTTTCTACTCTGTTATGGTCACCACCCATGAAGGGCTCCAGAAGAGAAATCAGGTCCCATGCCTGTCTAGGTTGGACTTTCCCGTGTTTGACAGCTGTGTTACTATTCATGGCATTGCTGCTCCTCACAAGTACCTTTTCAGTTTATAGAGTAACACAAAATCCTTAACAACCGCTCTCGCTACACCAGTTATACAATACCACACCAGTGTCAGACATTAAAACATGCCCACCTGTGATGGTTTGGGTGTCCCCCACCCCCCACACTTTTAGAAATCACCCAGACTAGACTCAGCCAGCTCTGGAAATTCGAATGAAGCTTATATTTACAGCTGGCACAATTTACAAGCAGATATTTACAGTATATACAGATATAGACAGAAATAGACAAGGGAAAAAGGTAATACAAACACAATTCCCCTCCCAGAAACCTGAGTCCCCAGGAGGGGCTCTCAACCACCCCCTCACCTTCCCCCTACCCCTCTCAACCTTACCCCAGTCCCAAGGAAGAATGGAGGTTTGGCCAAAAGGGTTAAAAGCAAGGTGAAGCAGCCAAGCAAAGGGAGGGTGAGGTTAGAAAGCAAGAAGCAAAGGGAGGGTGAGGTTAGAAAGCAAGATGGAGTCCAGCCAGCAGCCTCAGCTTCTCCCCAGCAGGCAAAGCTCCCCAGCGAAGAGAAGAAGCAAGTGACCTAATCTTTGTTTTGCCTTTCTTCTTTACACATCCCAGCAAGACTGTGAGGGAAGTAGACCTCACCACTGTTTTCATTTTACAGCCTATCATCTAGTTCTTCTCACCAAAACATGCTAGCTAGGCTCAAACTAGCACACCACCCCTAATGGCCACCTTTTCTAGCAAAGCATATAGTCTGACAGACACATTTTATTGAGGAGAAGACCAGTGGGTTGAGGCAGAGACAATGCAAACTTTGACATCTTTAAAACCACGAGTACTTTACATTACACTTGTACCTTCTACAGCCAACAATGTTTAAAGTATTAGTGCCAGAGATTTTGCAATACTAAAATGCTGGAAGGCAGCTGATATGTGGCATTGTTTCCACACACTGGACAAATAACACATTGGATTCTGGTTCACGAAAGTTGTCGATGTTTCTAAGGTGTTAAGTTGTAATGTTGCATTTTTAAATAGATATGTGAGTAACACTAGAGTGAAGTCAAGTTCATGAGTTCATGTTGATTAATATCTGCTTAAACATTTTTGTTCTTCTGCTGCCATATTGATCAATGCACTATTTAAATTAAATTTCCTGATCTGAAAGCATATTATCATCTGCACTGGAGAAACAGGATTATCTTGAAGCCATTTACTCTATTTAATTGCACACAACTGAAATGCTTTTAGGAATTACAAGAAATGTACTCTTGGTTAAAATGGAAACATCTTTTATCCCACTGTTGACTTACAAATCAAAATTAACTCAATAAGGACTATATTAAAAAAGTAAAAAATGAGATTAGTAGTTGATAGATGGGCACCAATCCCTAGATTTCTCTGTCATGTATTGCCAGATCTCTTCTTGAAGCTGTCTACAGTCCCCTGTCATACCCACAGTGCTGAAGTTCAGCAGAGGCTGACTTTAACGCTTCCTTTTTTCAACCTCTGCCATTCTACAGATTCCTACTGCAAAGTAGGGTGAACAGAGATTACATGGCTTTATAGAAGCTGGCACCTGAAAGAGATGGCATCCTGCATCCTTGCAGTAGCTCAGACAACTTGTCTGAAACAGGCGCAATGTTTACAGAGACTCTGCACAACATCTGTAATAGAGAACAGCTCTAGCAAAGTGAGAATCAGAGTCCTGATTTTGTGCTTGTGACACTTTACAAGAGGATATCTGATGACAGGGGCAGAAGCTCTACCATGAAACTCATAAATGTAAACCAGAAGGGAAGTTTAATATTCCTTTTTCACTTGTTTTCCAGCAGAACTGATTTCAGACTAGCCCAACTATTGTTTTACTTCTGCTTTACTCTGCCGAACAATTTAGCATTTCAAACACTTCAGAATGACAATAGTGAAGACTGAAGTAAAAAGAACTGTAAAATCTGCAGCTAAGTATGCTGTTGACTGCCCAGGCTGCCGCTGACTGTACACCAAGCTTGCAAAGGAGTGTGACCTATACTTTAAAAAATGTTATTGCGTGAATATAGAGTTTAGATCGCTTGGGCAGTCCGCACAGCACGACATATGAAGGTGTGCCTATCGTGACTTTGTCTGTACAGCTTCATTCATGCACACTTTCACTGTCCTGGAGCAGCTGTGAAAAGATTTATCTGTGCTCATATATAAATCAGCAGAGGACAGTCTAGTTTGTTCATTGCTGTAAATCCTTACAGTCACTTTTAAGATGCTCTCCCATCACATTACCACTGGAAACGGGACAGCTTTAGAAAACAGGCTGCCTGCATACTTTCCAGAGTAGAGGACCTGTTGCTAAGACAATAGATGGTTTGTAAAATGATAAGAAATTAAACATCATTATGTAGTAACACTTTTTACAGCATTTTTCCCCCTCACAATATTAGTCCTTCCTAGCAAATCTTAGCACACATGTTAAAGTTTATACTTTGATTTGAGTCCATGGGAGCTGCTGAGTAGGAGTCACACATGCCTGGAAAAGGAACTATGTCTTGGTAGTGCATTCAAGTGCACAGCACTACATGGTAGGAGGCTTAGGAAAACAGTAAACAGCCTATAAGCCATGTCCTGAAAAAACACATTTTCAAGTACTGTACTTGCATTTAATAAAGAAGTTAAGTCTATTTACATTTATTATGTGTAGTTTTATTTTCACCTCGGGTCATGTATCTCCAAGGATGTCAGAAAATACACTTCTATCATTTTAAGTGAAGTTTCCTCACACTGGACTTGTGTTAGTCGTTGTTTTCTTACACAGACTGCATAATGTGTGTGTGTTCCTAGTCTACACATCACATACCTAGAGGAAGGGAAGAGGAAATGTGATTAACTCTTCTGAAAGGAAAAACCCACGAGACTTCTTCCCTTCCCAGGACCATAAAAATCTCCTCATGAAACCCCAAGCTGTGAGGTTCATCTCTTGTCAGACGGGAGATGACCAGTGCTGGGTGTGGTACCAGTCCCTGGCAAAGCAGGTGGGCAGTCTGGTGTAAGGAGATGCTGGCTTTTCCAGCAATAAGACAGCTCATGCATGTCCTTCAGTGGAGTGGTACTCTGAAGGATGTCCTTCAGAGTAGCAGCAGTACCAGTGGGGCCAGGTACATCCATGCATTATACTGTGGGATTTGAATGCTCACTTCTTGCCCACAGTCTGAACAGTATGGTTAAAAAATCCTTAAGAGTTTCATGTAACTACTTTTTCTTGTGCATGTTCCCATGACAATGAAGTAATAATTTACCTCAGAATAAAGGCAAATCTGAAGTAGTGAGGCACAGCTTCTTTTACATAAAGATTCTTAAAGTACATGTTGAAAGTACTGTCATTTTTGTTCTGAAAGAGCCGTTTTAGAAGTGCATGAGGTTCCACTCCACAAAAATGTACATAGTTGTTCTTTATAGAGTCCAGCAGACAACCTCCAGACAACAACAAACTCGGAAACAGTAGCAGCAGTATTTTTTTCTCAAATACATCAGTGTTATTATCCTACTCTGTAGCCCAAGACACAAAAATGAGGTGAGTTGCTCATGGTTTCCCAGTAGAAAAATATAAGCGTCACCTCAAGAAATGTGGATGGCATTCAACAGATCATTTCTTGTGCTAAGGAGATGGAGGAACTTCTTTAAATCTTCTCACATAGACATTTTCCACTCTTTCCCTAGGACACTTGGCAATGAAAGTCCTGTTTTGTTAATGTATATTATTACATTTAATTCAGTTTCTGGGAGGGCTCATTGCTCATTTGCAGCACCATATACTAGACCAAAAAGGCCATACGATTCCCTCTGATGCTAAATGCTAACATGGCTTGGGATTAAACACAGCAAACAGCAGAGGTTCTTTGGAGAGAAAGGTTCTCCACAGCTGTTGCACGGAATCCTTTAGGATCAAGCCACCGATTCTGATTACCTTGAATGAAGCTCAAGAAACAAATCCTTTCACCTCAGCCTGTGTTTCAGCTAGTCCCAGGTTTAGGTGAAAGAAATGGATAACAATCTAAATACACGCTGAGGAAAACGAAGTAAAGAAAACCTGACCATGAGGCACTGCAACAAATGACTAACCTTTTTTTTCCATTCTGGGGGAGTAAGAGTTTATTCGAAGGGTTGTGACACATTTCATTTTTCCTCTCTCTTTTTCAGCAGAAGATGAAGCAGATCATGTCTGCTGTGTAGGTAGATCTATTAAACGGTTGAGAATGTCTACCTGAGCTGAAACAAACTGTAGTCAATAGGCACCTTTTCAACTGCCTTCGGTAATGAATTTTGCCAAGCAATCAATTCTGCCCTGGCAGTTCCAGCTCTCTTCATTAGTTTAAAAACATGATAAAAGTTTGACAAAGAAACATTTGGAAAACAGCCTTTTGCACTGCAAGAAATACAAAACCTGTTCATTATGTTTTGCTTCCCGCACGAGGCCTGAAAGTGTCTAGATGTATTTTTTAAGGAAATCATCAGCAAATCTCAGCATCTATTTTAACAGTACTGCAGAAAAAGAAACAAAATCCTTACCCCAGAACTTTGGTGGCCATGTGATTGGAGAGTAAGTACTGTTTGTATCCATAACATCCAAATAACAACTACAGAATGGTATATCCACAGAAGAGCAGTAAGTTTCTGAATGTTTGAGATTTAGCAGTGGAAGCAATGCTTTTGTGCTGCCAGAGAACTGTGCTGCTTGCCTGAGAGGAAATGGATGTCTCACATTTCCTGCTTGTGGACTCAAATTAGCAAGTGCTTGCCTTATCTTGGAACACCACATGGTTCCCGAGACAGGGAAACAGTTTCCTTCTCGTCATTTCCTCAGCCAGAGCAAACTGACTCAGAACAATACCAAATCTCCTCCTTCCCTGAAACTTTTCAAGCCCCAAAACACGCAGAGATAGAGATGAAAATTCCTTTCTCTTTCCTTTAATGATTCTTTACACACTCTAAAGCACTTGTTTTCAGGGGGGATTTTCAGTAAGGAAGAAGTTTGTCAAAAAGACTTGCAATAAACACTATTTCATTAGTATATTAATTTAGGTATGAAAATTGCTAAGCATTCATCATTGTTCCTTGGCTAGGTTGAGGAACTAGCTGGGCCTGACAGTAGGCATTAGTAGTTTAATGAGTGTGCATCAAATTTCCTTTCCCAATTCTTTTCCTTCTCACAACCCATTCTAAAATATGAGCTCCCTGGAACACAAACAAGCTTTGAGGTAATTGTTTGGACAGTAATACAATAATGTAGTGTTAATTCTCTGTTGGAATGTGTAGATGCTGCTGCTAAACACAACAAATAGCAATAATAAAACGCTTACAGAAGAAAATAGCCAAGATATTTAATGATGCAGCACCAAAGGTAATGGAGAATATGTGAGAGTCAATAAATATAGTATAAGGAGAGGCTGAAGGAGCTGGGGTTGTTTAACCTGGAGAAGAGGAGGCTCAGGAGGGATCTCATTGCTGTCTACAACTACCTGAAGAGAGGCTGTAGCCAGGTGGGGGTTGGTCTCTTCTCCCAGGCAACCAGCAACAGAACAAGGGGACACAGCCTCAAGTTGTGCCAGGGGAAGTATAGGCTGGGTGTCAGGAGGAAGTTGTTGGCAGAGAGAGTGATTGGCATTGGAATGGGCTGCCCAGGGAGGTGGTGGAGTCACCGTCCCTGGAGGTGTTCAAGCAAAGCCTGGATGAGGCACTTAGTGCCATGGTCTGGTTGACTGGATAGGGCTGGGTGCTAGGTTGGACTGGATGATCTTAGAGATCTTCCAACGTGGTTGATTCTATGATTCTATGATTTTAACTCTTTTCCTCTTAAATATATTGCAGATAATGGATGTCCATAAACATTCTTCTGTGAATGTCAAACCTCTCTCCTCTGAAAAAAAGCTTTACCTGTTGTAAAAGATTCCAACAACATAGAATCATCTACATTGATTTTTCACAATGAATTTCAGGAATATCTCAAACTTAGGAATATTCCAATCTTAAGATTTAGATCTGTCATTGTTTTAATGTGGAATATCCTGACATGCTATAATTCAAATGTAATCTTTACCAAAAAGCTCATTCATAAAACTTGTCTTAATTTATTATTTCAAAATTAGACTAATTTTGTTTCTTCACTTTACGTCTGAGTACTGCAAGAGTTTGTTGGCTTTTGGTTTTTTTGGTAACCCCCTTTAGTTCTTTCCTTTTTTTCCTATTGAGAAGCATCCTTCCTGAAAACAAAATCATCATAACTCAAGGTACCCTCATGAACAAAACCACTCATCACCACTCATTATACTAGCAAGTATAACACGTTGTCACTTCTGACTGATGTGGACAGGGGAATGCAGAGGAAGAGTCGTCAGATACATTGCTAAAGTAAGTAAGTTCAATTACAACTAAATGAGCAGTCTTTTACTCTTTGGAAAGAGGAACTGACTTCTGTCCGTAAAGATTTTGAATGCATTGATTAAATGAGAGGAAGTGCTTTGAATTTACAGCAGCACAAGCCCTAACCCTGAAGAAAGAGAACTTTCAGGGGAAATAAATGTGATGGGTACCATCATGTATTAGAAAATACGTGGGCAGTCATACAGTGGGTACACAATGTAATGCCAGCAGGTGAAGACTTGCCCACTTCCTTGGCTATGTGGAGCCATGGGGGAGGACTCAGCAGCATTGCCAGTCTGCTCTGGGGGTGGCAGCTGCTTTCCTTATCAATATATTGTGATTCTTTTCTTTCTCTTTACCCTTCAGTAAATCCCTGACTGGTAGGTGTTGTCTGTTTAACAAAACACTTAGATTGGAGCATTACTTTACTTCATGCATACAGACAAATGTGCTCAAAACCAGCTTTTTAGCTGGGAAGATATCACAGTGATTATGTTTGAGTATGATCAGTAAGTCCTTCAGGTTGAACCTGAATCTTAGCTACTGCCAGTCACTTCCAGACAGAAAGGTCATGCCCCTGTCATTACATGGAAAAAAGGAAATACTGTGTCAGAATTTTAAAGCAATTTGCTGAAAACGACTTTTTCCTTTTTCAGCTGCTTACAAGTGTTGGCATTTTATCAGCGAGCACAGGTATATATGCTGAGCTCTGCTGAGGCATGAGCACATGGAATCTCTATTTGAAGTGTAAGCACAGTACACTGAAGAAAAAACAAAATCCACAAACAAAAAATCACCACCACCAACAACAAAAACCAACTAACCAAAACAGAAGAAGAAAAAGAGTAGAATGAGTGTCCAGTGTGGAATTCTTTATCTCTCTCTCTTTTTTTTAACACTTACCATCTGGAGATTATGATTTAGCCTGGGATTTCCTTTAATTGTTTCATATTTCAGCAGCCTCATATTTGTCCTTGGTTAGTTTTACAGCTCTCCGGACGTGTGGATAAAAACTGAACAATTTTTCTTCTTTGACCAGTGATGAAAAATGTTCCTGTCTCCCATCAAACTATCCATTCAAAATGCTGCTTATAATGTGACAAAAGACAGAGAAACTGCTGCTTGAATTTACTGTCTTTAATGGTTCAATTCAATCCTTTCCAAGCTCAAACAGCAGATTTCTTCAGCTTACCTGCCACATGTTGAAGAACCTGCTTCTACCTGCTGGCTCTGTCACAATACACCTTTCATGCACCTTTCAATCTGTTATGCCTGCTATGAATGAGAAGAAATAAGGCTGAAGTAACATCATCATTTCAGGAGTACATAGGATGTTACTACTTTTTCTTCAGATTGTTCAGAGAAAGACTAGTGGGTAGGAAATGGTAGAATGAAGAAATACTTTTTTTCCCCCTCTAAGGCAGTTCTGCATGATGAGTTGAGTCCATTAGATTCTGTGTGACAACTTGAGACAAGCCCAATTCTGTTCCTAAACGGTTCATGCACTGTGAGGGTAATTGAGACACACGTTCACACTAGCAAACTTATGTCTGTGAAAGAGAAGTCTCTCTTAGTGTAGACAAATACAGATATATCTTTGAACATTATTTATCAATGAAATTAGAAATTTCAAACCATCCTAGGGAGTAGGAAAAATGGATTCCACTTCATTTCAGCTTTTAAATAGCAGGTAGAACAGAATACAAGAAGAAGAGATATATGCTGGTGCCTAGATGCAAACTTTATAGCTGAACTCTTCCAATTACTACTGAAGTGTTAAAATGCAATTTTGTTGTCATACTGAATTGTGTTTATCTCTCTTTACTTGGTACCACCTTTCTTACTGGCTGATAGAAAGAATAGGATGGTAATCCAAATTAAGGTATTGGGTCTGCTAAGTGTTATGCTTCAGCACTTCAGCTCTCACAAGATTCAGAGGAACAGAACAGGATAGGACTCAGATGTCTATTGCCGTGTTCTTTTTCCTCGAGGATCATACTGGGCTGCCCAGGGAGGTGGTGGAGTCACCGTCCCTGGAGGTGTTCAAGAAAAGCCTGGATGAGGCACTTAGTGCCATGGTCTGGTTGACTGGATAGGGCTGGGTGCTAGGTTGGACTGGATGATCTTAGAGATCTTCCAACGTGGTTGATTCTATTCTATTCTATTCTATTCTATTCTATTCTATTCTATTCTATTCTATTCTATTCTATTCTATACCTGAAGACAAGGACATTTGTAGGGAAATAGAGAGCCAGGAGGGAGTTTTTGCCTTGCTGACTCTAGTTCTCTGCCCCTGTAAGCAATCACGACATCTAATCCTTTTTGGTAATTTATCAAGTTACAACTTGAAGGTGATTTTATGCCTGCGTTTTACCGAATTCATTCCTTGTGAGAAACAAAAAAAGATAATGATAGTACCTTGTTTTCTTCTGTTCTGAGATGGTTACTCTTAATTTAGTCTCCTGATAAAATAGAAGTTTAAGTTTGAGGTTTTCAAGTTAGAGTCCAAACCCTCCACATGGGCCACCACAAAATATCCTGCAAGCTGCTAGATACAAAACAGTGAGAGAGGAAATTTCTGAGCTGAAGTTTTCTAATAATGCCAAAGATCTCATCTTTGAGCCTTCCCTCTTTCACCTCCTTGTGTCTCCAAGGGTGATCCTCATTAGTCTTGTATGCAGCTGGACCTACACAAGCCTCACAGTGCCAACTTTCAGTACTGTAATCCTCAGATGTTACTTGGCTGTGGGAATGCAGTGCAGAGATGCTAAAACTGCCTTTTGCCCACACAACTTGCCCCTACAGGGACCTGCTACCCCTTTTAACATTAAATATTTGAGATATATCAAACTTGTTCATCCTTCTTCCATCTCTGGCCTTGTTTAACCAGAGCTGAAATGCATTAGCATAAAATAGTGTGTCCAGTCCTGGGCCCCTCAATTTAAGAAGGACATTGAGATGCTTGAACGTGTCCAGAGAAGGGCAACAAGGCTGGGGAGAGGCCTCGAGCACAGCCCTACGAGGAGAGGCTGAGGGAGCTGGGATTGTTTAGCCTGGAGAAGAGGAGGCTCAGGGCAGACCTTATTGCTGTCTACAACTACCTGAGGGGTGGTTGTAGCCAGGAGGAGGTTGCTCTCTTCTCTCAGGTGGCCAGCACCAGAACAAGAGGACACAGCCTCAAGCTACGCCAGGGGAAATTTAGGCTTGAGGTGAGGAGAAAGTTCTTCACTGAGAGAGTCATTGGCTACTGGAATGGGCTGCCCAGGGAGGTGGTGGAGTCGCCGTCCCTGGAGCTGTTCAAGGCAGGATTGGACGTGGCACTTGAGCTCTGTGGTAACAGGTTGGACTTGTGGATCTGTTTATCCATGTGGATGCCCAGTACCCCTGCAGTATTGCTGTTCCTAGGTGGGCAGAGACTGCTACCTGTTATTTTTTTGCTGAGATGTAAACTAGGACCTACCATTGAAATGGTTTTCATTTTATCACACAGTTAGGCATACCAAGAAACACAACATACTGGATTCAAGGTATGTTTCTCAAACTCATTTTTATATTCATTTTAAGTAGAAACAGTTCCCTGCTGTCATTCCATTATATGTGTTAGGTAAGAGCCTTATCTAAATGTATTGCTGCTAATGCAAATTACCTCTACACAAACTTAGATATCGTAACAGCTGCAAAATGGGCAGATAAGCATTTTGAAAGTCTTTGTGTCTCCTCTATATCTAAAATAGCTTCCAAAAATCAGTATAGAAGGATGGTGAGAAGAAAAACTTTCCTGTCCATATGTTTTCAATAAGGCTGTTTCCAAAGCTCTTTGTTCTATACATTCCAATGCTAAACAAACACAGTCTGAGTCAGTACACAACAAGATTTTACCCAGTCTAATGCATTATGCCTATATTCCTTTATTGTTTTTTCCAGACATGTATCTGGTCTACATCTACCGGGCTAGTCATGAAAGTATAGTTTGTTGGAATCAGATGCCACCACAGTTAATATTTCGGTTTGATTTAGTTAGGTTTACTGTGACTGAATTTATTCAATAGGTAACAGATTGAAAATGCTTCTTTCATTTTTCTAGCATATGGCTTATGACAGTAAAAATCTGCTTTCTGAGTCACACCATAGGTAAATGATTAATATGAAGCAAAACAAATATTTGATCTTTATGGCCCTCTTCATCAGTTTACTAATACCATAAAAAAAAATGTAGAAAACCAAAACCTTTTCTGAAGTTTAGAGCAAAAGGAAATCCTACAAGGAAGGTTAAGAATGGAGGCATGATGAACAATTGAAGGAAATTGCCTTTCAGTAGTAATGAATGTTTAATCTTCTCTTCCTCTAACTGACAGGATCACACTATAGTCATGGAATATCCATTTACCTCTATAAATCCAAACAGATTGGAATGCAACTCAGGAGGAAATTAGCTGGACTCTGTTACAGTACTTTTGACCAAGAAAAATTGAAATGTACCTCAAGTCAGAATGTTCTAAAGTAGATAAAGCCAGGACTAATCACCCAGAAAAGTGCGGAGTGCCACTCTGTGCTAGTTTGAGCCTAGCTAGCATGTTTTGGTGAGAAGAACTAGATGATAGGCTGTAAAATGAAAACAATGGTGAGGTCTACTGCATTACCCAGAAGGTATGGCCAGGACCTCCATCAGACACCACCCCTTGGACAGGTTTCCCTTCGCCCGAAGGTGAAAATACCCAAACAGTTTTCCCTAACCACATATAAGGATTTCGAGGACTATAAAGTCCATGGGCAATGCTCTATATGCCAACTAAGCTTGCTTGCGTTTGTTAGTATTTGTTATTCTCAATATAGTTTCCACAGGGCATCCCACATGGCAGTCACAAGACTGTTGTACTTAAGTAGTGTACAAATGAATTACAGTGAGACTAGACAACTTGCATTTCTTCTTTGTTGTGCATTGTGATCGTTTCCTGTACTCTGCAGGAAGACATCATATTGAAAAGCAAAAGTGCAAGCCTACAGTCATCAATATGTTTCTTGTGATGATTTTCTTTGCCCTCCCTCTGGAAGCAGTATTTGAGGTTTAAAGGCATTTCACAGGACGTGTATTTGTCAGGCCTGTCTTCCGCGACTTGCGTGTCAAGCTACACTTTGTTCGAGGACGCCCATTGCCAAATGCTATGGAGACAAGATGCTGGCAGTGAGCTGCATGTCTGTCTCACCTCAGTTTAAGCAAAGAAGTTGCCAAAGCAAATGCAGTAAAAGTGCCCTGTCAAGGATCCGAATTTCTCTCAGCACACCCTGCAGTCTCCCAAACTAACTACAGAAATTGTGCTCTATGAAAGCCCACAGTAGTGGTCCCTTCCTTCTTACTGCAGCAAATCTAGCACCTCAGCATTCCTCATAGCCACAAAATGCCCAAACGTTTGCCCTCACCTTCACCCATACAACTGTCCTAGCCCCCCTTGACTGTCCCTGTTACTCACTCTCTCCCAAACACCTACACAAACACCTGCACTTGCAACCTTCACACCGCTGAGCATCCCAGTCCCTCGGCAAGCTAATCGGATAGCTCCACAGAAAGCAGGAATGCAATTATGGTCCTTTGGAGACTGGTGAATAATTAATTTAACCGCTTTCTATTGCAGGTCATTAATTTTCACTGCTCTCAAATAGGTTGCTATTGTGGAGAAAGAGGTTAGTAAATCTTAAACTGCAAAGCCCAGCGAGTTGTGGACACAGGCATTCAAGCACAGAATTATTGAAGAAACTCCAGATGTTGAAAAAAAATTGCTGTTAAGTACAAGGAGCTTGACACACTTTTATATGTGCCTTCAGTCTTATGCTGCTGAAGCTTTCAATGGAATGACTAGGTGGATGAGCACTTCTAACATGCAATACTTGTGAAGCACACAGAAATCCACACCGGTAAACTGAATTACATTGACTTACAATGGTGATACTAACAGTTAAAAGACTGGGAAATAAAATGATGAGAGGTGGTGCAAATGTAAGGGAGCAGACAGCATACAAATGTGATTCATGTAGATTGCAGAAGTCAAAATAAGACTACTTAAGAAAGGCAGCATTCAGTAAGACTAAAGTGCGAACTCAAAGGGCAAACACCAGAAGTGACTGCTGACCTATTCAATTAAGATGACTCAATCACAACCAAAGAGCTCTTGGCTGACCAGGGAACAGTCATAAGGCATAGATAAGATTGTCAAGACACAGACTGAGCTTTAAAAACAAAACAGGCAATAGTGTGAAGATTTCATTAACTAGAGAACAGTCAGAAATGGCAAGGGGAAGCAATGTTAGGGGAATCGGATGTCAGCAAGAATGCTACCACTTCCCAGTTTTCAAGACCAAGGCAATAGTCACATGTCTTTTGAAACAAGTGTTGCTAGCTGACAGAAAAATATGATGACAGGTTCTTATTTGGTGCTGACAACTTACATATCAGAGAAAATACTCTTTGACTGGCTGATAAATCACTTACTGCTGCTCTTTTTAAAAGCAGTCTATAAAATCAGCAGGCAGATGTCACATTCCTATCACTGTTCAGATTTTTATTGTGATGGTTAGAGTTGAATAGACCTGGGCTGGGAATTCTGAGATGAGAGGAAAGGGATCAGAAGCATCTCATATAATTATCATCAGAAAACAGAAAAAAATCCCAAGTATGCAGGTAGGGTAAACTCAGCATCCTCTCTAGCCTACTCTGAAAATTACCAGATATCTTACCTCTAAAGTTGCAAGGCACAGATTGGAGGACAGAAGAACTTGGTAGGCTCTGCTTTACATTCAGGACTCACAGGTCAGGTTCAGCTGGAACAGCAGAGGTATCTGTGGCATTACAGAGGGTTTAAGGTTGTTTGTGACAATAGATTATCTGGTTTGTGGTTAAAAGGGCAGCAGTTTCAGAGCCTTGTACTTAGCCATATGATCTGCCAGAAACTGGCAAAACCAAAAGTGCTTTGGAGCTAGGCAGGAGGAGCTCCCAACCCAAAATATAGATCAAAAAAAGAAGAATTAAAAATGGCTCACTGTCATTTAGTTCTTTATCATTATATCTGAAGCCCTGAGTTTTATTATATTGAAACACTGAAAAATGGAAAATTGGAGTGGCCTGAAGCTGTCAAAGACTTGGCAGAAACAAGGTGACCAGAAAAGGTTTAGTGGAAAGGACAGAGAAGGCCAATTTGTGCTAGTTTGAAGCTAGCTAAAATGTTTAGGTGAGAAGAACTAGATTACAGGCTGTGAAAGGGAAACAATGGTGATGTCTACTTCACTCATAGGCTTGCTGAGATATATAAGAACAAGAGTAAAAACATAGATAAGGCATTCAGGCACTGCCTGGGCTTTGAGCTGCATTTCTCTCTAACCTCACCTTCCATCTCTCTGATTAACCCACTTGCTTCCTAATCCCTGTGGCCAACTCTCCATTCTTCCTTGGGGCAGAAGGCAACGTCTCAGGTAAGGTGAGAGAAGGTGGAAGGGCAGTTGGGAGCCCCTCCTGAGGACTGAGGTTTCTGGGAGGGCTGTTGTGTTTCTGTATTACCTATTAACTTGTATATTTCTTGTATATACTTGTATATAACTGTATATACTGTAAATATCTGCTTATATATTGTGTTAAGCTGTAAAAAATAATCTTCATTCAATTCCCAGAGCCAGCAGAGTCTAGTCTGGGTGATATCCAAAGAGGGGGAAGGAGGGGGTGGGTAACACCCAAACCATCACACAATTCTATGTAACTCTTGTATTCCTACTCGTGTAAGTCACTGCTGACTGTACTGCTGACTCTCTTCACTTCCAGAGGAAATGAATCTGTAGCAGGTCTGCACTACAGAGTATTGGTGGTCTTGGTAAATGTGGAGCCAGTTCCCTTTTATTTCTGGGACACTGCACTTTGCAGTCAAGAGATGCCAGTTAAAGCAGTGGCTGGTATAGTCATGCCCATCAACTCTTGAAGATAAAGTCACGCCACTACACTTGCTTTGGACTCCTCTTTTAAAAACTGCAGAAGCAACAAAAACCCTGTCTGTAAAGAATTCACAGTTTCTCACATCTCCAGAGATAAGCACTGAGCATCCAGACCTGGGCTTTAATCCAGATTAAATATTTGATTCTGACAGGCATCAGAAAATGCCATAGTGCTCCCCATAAAATGGAAGAGAATTTTAGAAAAGGTGCCATTGGTAATGTAGAGGTAATCATTGTAAGGCTATAAATCACCAGTGGCCTTAAATGTTAACTTTAGGAGATATGAGAGACAAAGCTAGGAAGGACTTTGTCAAGACAAGGACTTCTGCAAAAGCTTGTTTGTCCTCCCATGCATGTCAGTTAGCAATGATTTCTCCAGAGAAGAAAAGCTATTCACTCAGACCAGTGGGGTAGCAGGAAAGCGTGCCTCTGGAGACTTGTGTCCTAGTGGAGGAGTACATTTACTGAATCTTGTGATAAATGTTAAATATATTCTGTGTTGTTGCCCTGCAGCACAGTATTTTCCTGAAGCAAGAGCTGTAGTCTCGAAGCGGCATGATTTCCTCCTAGTCACAGCTGAACACAGCAGGCATCCATTCAGTGAAAAAATATCCCACCCCGTAGGAATGAACGACTCAGGTGAAATGTAGCCACCTTCAGGAAAAAGCACAGCACTGAAACAGCAGACAGTTAGAGCAGAAAGAGGGGTAACACAATCCTGGAAAGCAAAGAAAGACTAAATTATCCTTGCAATATCTTTTGGGCTTTCCACATGCCAATTAGTAATCTTACGACTGCATTCTTAGATTAGATCTACCAATTCAAAATGTGTTTGTTCTGATATGGGTCAAGAACTGGCTGGAAGGCTGGGCCCAGAGAGTGGTGGTGAATGGTGCCACGTCCAGTTGGCAGCTGTCACTAGTGGTGTTCCCCAGGGATCAGTGCTGGGCATAGTCCTGTTCAACTTCTTTATTGATGATCTGGATGAGGGGATTGAGTCCAGCATCAGTAAGTTTGCAGATGACACCAAGCTAGGAGCAGTTGTGGAGCTGTTGGAGGGTAGGAGAGCCCTGCAGAGGGACCTAGACAGGCTGGATGGGTGGGCAGAGGCCAATGAGATGAGATTGAACAAGGCCAAGTGCAGGGTTCTGCACTTNCTATGAGGAGAGGCTGAGGGAGCTGGGGGTGTGCAGCCTGGAGAAGAGGAGGCTCAGGGCAGACCTCATTGCTGTCTACAACTACCTGAAGGGAGGTTGTAGCCAGGTGGGGTTGGTCTCTTCTCCCAGGCAGCCAGCACCAGAACAAGGGGACGCAGTCTCAAGTTGTGCCGGGGGGGAGGTCTAGGCTGGATATTAGGAGGAAGTTGTTGGCAGAGAGAGTGATTGGCATTGGAATGGGCTGCCCAGGGAGGTGGTGGAGTCACCGTCCCTGGAGGTGTTCAAGAAAAGCCTGGATGAGGCACTTAGTGCCATGGTCTGGTTGACTGGATAGGGCTGGGTGCTAGGTTGGACTGGATGATCTTGGAAGTCTCTTCCAACCTGGTTGATTCTCTGATTCTATGAAATTCCTTTCTGTTTCTCTATATAAGATATTTCTGTACCATTCTGCTATACTCTTCCTTCTTAAAACTCTTTAAATAAGCGTTGTTTTTACAAAAGTTGTGATGTTCTTTTGGATAACATCTAAAACAATATTTTCTCTCTGTTTCAGGTTTTCATAGGAAACATCAAGAAGAATACTGATACTTCTCAGAAGAAATATCGGTGTTAAGTGGTAACATCAAAAGGTAGAATGTAGTATCTGGTAAGATTAATTGCAGAGAGATGACAGATTTATGCCTGTGGAGGTTCTCATTAGTATCACAATGCTTTGCTTACCTAATGAATTTAAGATACATTCAAAATGAGGTTATTTACTTTTCACTCACACATAGTGTCCAGTGGCTCAGACACATGCCTGCCAACTTAAAACAGTTAACATCTTTTAAATAGGTTTTAATAGTTTTTTAAAACGTTTTGCAGCAAGATCAGTATGTAAGTCAGAAAGCATAGATTGGAACTGCAAGTATGATGACAACGACAGAGAATAGCCAGGGACTATCAGCCAGTCTATAGTCAAGCAGTAATAGTGACAGATTAAGAATGTGTTGATTATAGGTCATGAAAAATCACGAGACCAGAGTTTCCTCCAGGTAGATATTGTATGATCACAGAGATAAGCCTCACACTAGACCCATATACTGATCAGAACAAATGCAGTAAAGCAAAGAGGCCCAACCCCTATTTTTTCTTTAAAAAGCAATGTTTTCCCCAGGCACACAAACTGCTTTAATGCTCCTTCTCCTGTTTTGGTAACATTAATTTTTTTTCCTTTTAGGTGCTGTAGCTGCCTCAGGTGGCATACCAAGATTCTCACCTGAATTAAACACCCTGTTCTCTATTTCTATTTCTATTTCTATATTCAGATTAGACCTTATAAGGCAATTCTGCATTTTCTGATGTCTCAAACAATCTTGTGAGCCCCCTTTTCCTGCCTCTTTAGTGTTCTACTGCAGTTTCCAAAGCATCATTTTACTGTGACCACTGACATGCTCTGTGGTTTCACTCTTTAGTATGTTTACCACCAGGAATTGCTGTCTGACTGTAGCACTGTAGTTCAGAGAAGTGAGCATTTTAATGGCCTTATATCTTAAGCTAAATTATTTTTCTGTTCATGCATTTAATTTCAAGCAAGGAAAGAAATACAATTCTGCCTAGTGTTATGTAACAAAAAGCATAGACCAAATTTGTATGACTTTTCCTGTGTGCAGTTCTGGAGCCCCCAACACAAGAAGGACATGGAACTGCTGGAGCAGGTCCAGAGGAGAGCCACGAAGATGATCAGAGGGCTGCAGCAGCTCTGCTGTGAGGACAGGCTGAGAGAGTTGGGGCTCTGCAGCCTGGAGAAGAGAAGGCTTTGAGGAGACCTTAGAGTGGCTTTGCAGTATCTGAAGGGAGCCTACAGGAAGGCTGGAGAGGGACTATTTACACGGTCTAGTAATGTCAGGACGAGGGGGAATGGGTTTGGACTGGCAGAGGGGAGATTTAGACTGGATGTTAGGAGGAAGTTCTTTACAGTGAGGGTGGTGAGACACTGGCACAGGTTGCCCAGGGAGGTTGTGGATGCTTCCTCCCTGGAGGTGTTTAAGGCCAGGCTGGATGAGGCCTTGAGCAGCCTGCTCTAGTGGGAGGTGTCCCTGCCTGTGGCAGGGGGTTGGAGCTGGATGATCCTTGAGGTCCCTTCCAACCTAAACCATTCTATGATTCTGTGATTCTGTGATAAGATACTTGCTTGCAATTGGTGCCAGCTGAAATTCTGCCTAGTGCTGTCTGAATGCACAACTGACAAACACATCTTGTCTCTATCCAAAATTCAAAATAGCTTTAATTTTGATAGATTAGTTTCTTGGACCGTTCCTGCAGCACCCTTTTAGCCCAGCACGAAAGGAAAGCACTTTTTGATATAGTCCACATGGTGGCCCTATCTGATCATGTTTGCTTTGTACTACTGGTTCATGTCAATCAATTTCCTCTAAGCACGTTCAATCTGAATTTCTAAGCAGATTGTTTTCTTTTTCCAAGGTGAAGCATTATTAAAAAAAAAAAAATCAGGTAATAAGCTTAAAGACTCATCTCCAAAACACACAGGAGCCTGCAGACACATAGTTGAGTAGTTCAGTGTAGGAAAATAAAGGTATACAGAGATATAATGTGCCCTGTATGCAGGCTGCTGGGCAGTATATTTGCCTGGCCATTCCCTGCACCTGATCAGTGTAGTCTGTTCTGGTTTCTCACGAAACTCCATTTCTAGCTGTTTTCCTGTGTGAAGGGTCCATGTGCACAGGTGTGTACAGCAACTGGAGCAGGAGCAGGGGCTAACAGAGGCCCACACATCTCTGCTGCCAGCACCTGGAGAGACTGCAGAATGTGCACAGTGTGCATGGGTGTGAATGCCCATGTACGCAACCACTAAGAAACATCAAACTCAGTTAGCCAGAAATTAGGGTGACAAGTTGAGGAGCCAAGTGCTGGAGTGTCTGTAATGCTGGCAAGAGCAGTGAGTTTGCTGCTGGGGGGACCAGGAGATCTAGGCCAGCTCCTAGGGAAAACCTGAGATCTGGAAAGGACATAGCTCTGCACCAGCTGCAGGAGAGACCTTAATGCAGGAAAGCGTGTGGGCTGGAGGGGCAAGCAGGAGAGAAGAGCCTAGGATCAGCTTCTAAAGAGACCAGATGATTAAAATCATCCCTCTGAGAGGTGTGGTTTGTCTGTGTGTGTCCATATGTGCAATGGTGTGTGTAAGTGGGTCTGTACCAGCAGATGGAGTGGATCTGCTGGTATGACCAAGTGCCAGCAGCTGGGAAGACTGGAATTTGGGACCAGACAGTGGCCCAAATCAGTAAAGTCAGCTACTAGAAGGATTCAGACTTTATGGATGTATACAGACTTGCATATATTTTCTACTAACAGGCTTTCACTCTTCCTGCCAGGGCAGACACAGGATCAGGCCAGTCATACCTGCATTACATGAGTGCTGTGGTTTTGGCCCCCACTGAGCTGTGCATGCATCCATGTGTATGTATGTGTCTAAGTACATATATTGGGAGTACACAGCCTCCAGCTACTCACTGGAACTGTGGCAACCTTGCTGCTATTTGATTACTGGATTTGGCAGCTCCTACCAGAAGGTACATAACTTCTAGATTGGAAGTACTTCTGCTTATCAATGACCTTTAAATAATAACCTTTTAGTCCTATTTTAAACAATATTGAGATGTCCACTTTCTGTTCATGTTTACAAGTTTTTAGCAATGTTTTCCAATTTAGTGGAATGTTTAAATGAGGAAAAATCAACACAATAAATTTCAAATAGATACAATGAGTTTCTTGACAATCATGAGGTGACCAACAGTAAAAACAAATGACATTTGTTCTAGCATGACTCTTGCCATATGCTAGCTCATTCTGTGCAATGACAGGGCCTTAAATCCTAATTAGGCACTTCTGAGCTATTAGAAGTTTGCTAACTTCACTTACAAAAACGTACCTCAGACCATAGTAGTATACACCAGTTCAGTAGATTTTTTTTTTCTACTTCCACTTCACTTTTGTTCAATTTCATCCCATTCTTTTGATTCATTTCAGCACAATACAAGGAAGGGAAGTGATGGTGTCCCTGTACTTTGCCCTGATTAGTGTAAGTACTGTGTTCAGTTCTGACTGCCACAGTGTCGTGGAGGGCCCACAGCCCCAAAAATAGGCTGTCCCGGAGTCCTGTATATCCCAAAATTCCTCTCCCTCTGTGGTTTGAATGGGAGAGGAAAAAGTGCAAAAAGACCTGTTCCCCCCTGCCCTGCAGGCGTGAAGGGGGGGAGCAAGGGACCCTTCCGGCATGAGGGGCGCCCCGTGCAGGGCCTGCACTGCAATCGGCTGGGGATTGGCTGTGCTCTGCGCGCCTAGGAAGTGGTAAATCAGCTCTGTGTCTAGGAAGGGTATAAATATTGGGGGGACTTCCCGCCTTGGGGTTCTTGCCTTGAGGTGTTCCTGCCTTGGAGTTCTCCCCTGATTGGATAGCTTCTGCAGAAGGAGCCCCTGATTGCTTATGCCTGCCTGCTCACCCACAGTGCATCTACCTTTCTCTACGGAGACAGAGTCTCCCATGGGCTCCCAGCCAGCCATGCACACCTGCACACCACTGCAGTGAGTTACCAGGACTAGATCCTGTATTGCCTGCCCTTATCTACAGAGCTCAGTCTCCTGTGCAGCCGTGCACCCATTGCACGCCCAATGCCTTATCACTGCCTGGTAAACTCCACTGCCGCTGAGTTACCAGGAGCAGACCCACTTGTGTGCATGCAATCGGCCTGTGTGGCCAGCGTGACACTGTGCTGAGACAGCATGACATCCTGCCTCTGCACCTGAAGGTCCTGCCTAAGAATCCCTGGATAGAGAGTCCAGAAGAAGCCAGGAGAACAAGTCAGAGACTGTCCTCTCCCCTGAAGCTGGGAGGACTCCGGCCTCGACATCCACAAGCAGACTCCCCTGAAGACTGGACACTTGTAATAGGCTGTGACGTAGCCCCAGAGGGTGATTGATAATTAATAAGAATTTATGAGTAAATGCTTTAATGCCTCTGTAATTCTCTATTGCCTTCTGCCATAGAGCAGAAAGAGCTTGAGCCCTTCTACTGGGCAAACAGCATATTGACCCCAAGCAGTATTTGCCATTGCCAAAACTCCTTTGTTTATTCTTTGAATGTTTGCTAGATAATAATAGCTATTAACAAGTTGCTGTTAATTCCTAGAATGTCATAGAATCATAGAATCATAGAATGGTTTAGGTTGGAAGGGACCTCAAGGATCATCCAGCTCCAACCCCCTGCCATAGGCAGGGACACCTCCCACTAGAGCAGCTTGCTCAAGGCCTCATCCAGCCTGACCTTAAACACCTCCAGGGAGGAAGCATCCACAACCTCCCTGGGCAACCCGTTCCAGTGCCTTACCACCCTCACTGTAAAGAACTTCCTCCTATGTCTTCCATAACTGTGTAATATCCAAAATAATATTGAAATGCAGTGGTTGGGGGTTGCAAGAGTTCAGAATATTGAAGTTAATAAATCATATATTTTTATAGAATATCCTCACGCACTCAAGTAATTTCTCCCCTTCCCCACAATTGGCGTAGATGGCAGAATCCCCCCCGTGACACACAGTATAGGAAAGACATTGAGGTCCTACAGTGTGTTCAGAGAAGAGCAACAAGACATATCATATGAGCAAGCTGGGGTCGTTTAGTCTGGAGAAAAGAAGGCTAAGGGAAGATCTTACTGCTGTCTGCAACTACCTGTAGTGAGCCTGGTGTTGGTCTCTTCTCCCAGGTAACTAGTGATATAATGGCAGGGAATGGATTTAAGTTGTACCAGAAGAGGCTTAGACATGTCTTTTCTGAAAGAGTGGTGAGGCATTTGTGAGGGATTATGCAAAATTAATAATCTATATTAATTTTGATATCCAGGCGATAATTGTTAATAACTATGAAAACTGTTAATTAAAACTCACCAGAAAACTTACTCACAGGTTCAAAATGCAGAGGTTGGAAATGTATAAGCACAGGGAACAGGCAACACTAGATCACTTATTTTTAAAGTGGCAAACGCAAATATTATACTGGTAGAGGCTTTTAAGCACTTACTCACAAAGTACAAATCAGACAGCACCCAAAGCACATGGGGAAAGGAGGCAGACAATCTCTGACCTTGTCTCCTGACTCCTCTGGACGATCTGTGCATCTCCTGCACTTCTAGTCTTAGCAGGAGACTTTCAGAGGCAGGCAGGATGCCTTGCCATGTGCAGTCTCAGCACAGTGTCTGGCTGGCTGTGCAGGCTGATCATGTGCAGGCATTTAGAGCCTGTCCCTGGTAAACTCTCCAGGCAAATTCAGGATGCAAAATGAGGCAGCAGCAGCCCTGTGCTACCTGCTTATCCCTTTTATCAATATGCAGCCTGAGAGTAATGGGGCATTGGACATATCTTAGCCAATCAGAATGGCACTTGGCCAGGCCTCACATTATGGTGAAGCCAGGGCCTTTGCCCTCCCCTCCCACAAATGCCTCCCCCCAGCACAGAAGTAGGGAAGGCAGAGGAACATGTCTGGGCATGGATAAGCCCGTGTTTCCCCATCAAGCCTACCGCCACAGCATTGGAACAGGCTGCCCTGAGAGGTGGTGGAGTCGCTATCCCTGGAAGTATCTTTATTGATGACCTGGTTGAGGGGATTGAGTCTATTGTCAGTAAATTTATGGACGACACCAAGTTGGGAGCGAGTGTCAATCTCCTGGAGGGTATGAAGATGCTGCAGAGGGACCTGCATGGGCTGGGACAATGGGCTAAGGACAGTGGTATGAAATTCAATAGGACCAAGTGCAGGGTCCTACACTTTAGCCACAATAACCCCATGCAGTGATACAGACTGGGGGATAAGTGGCTGGAAAGCAGCACAGCTGAGAGGGACCTAGGAGTGCTGGTTGACAACTGACTGAACATGAGCCAGCAGTGTGCCCAGGTGGCATGAAAGGCCAATGGCATCTTGGCCTGTATCAGGAATAGTGTGGCCAGCAGGACTAGGGATGTAACTCTTCCCCCTGTACTGGCACCGGTGAGGCCTCACCTTGAGTACTGTATTCAGTTCTGGGCTACTCACTGCAAGGATATTGAGATGCTGAAGTGGATCGTGGATCCAGAGGAGAGCAATCAATGAGACTGGTGAGGGGGCTGGAAGGAAAGTCTTATGGAGAGAGGCTGAGGGAGCTGGGAGTGTTCAGCCTGGAGAAGAGGAGACTTAGAAGAGACCATATCACTCTCTACAATTACCTGAAGGGAAGTTGTAGTCAGGTGGAGGTCAGGCTCTTCTCCTGGGCATCTAGTGACAGGACAAGAGGGCACTGTCTGAAGTTGCACCAGGGAAGGTTTAGGCTGGATATTAGGAAGCAATTCTTCACAAAAAGTGTGATTAGGCACTGAAATAGACCGCCCAGGGAGGTGGTGGAGTCACCATTCCTGGAAGTCTTTAAGAAAAGACTGGATGTGGCACTTGGTAGCATGGTTTAGCTGATGTCATGGTGTTAGGTTATAGGCTGGACTTGGTGATACCAGAGGTCTTTTCCAGCCTCAATGACTGTGATTCTGTATTCAAGAAGCACATAGATGTGGTGCTTTGGGAGATGGTTTACCGGTCACAGTAGTTCAGTTACAGTTGGAGTCAATCTTAAAGGTCTTTTCCAGCCTCAGTGATTCTATGATTCTGTGATTCTACGATTCTATCGTTCTAAGGAAAGTTAAACTGTTGACACGCATCATGTAATTCAGTACAACCCACGTTACAGGGGATATATTCTCTAGATTTGAATCCTATCTTCAATTTATTGTCAAAGTTTTGTTATATTTAAATATAAAAACATACAAATATGTTTACCTGCAATATACAACATCTTTATATAGAACAATTAACACACTATCTTATACACTTATTCTTACTACAGTACATGAAAAGGAGATGTAGCACTGCACACATATCTCAGAAGGCGTTTTAACATTGCACATCAATACTGTGTGGCAGTTTAGGACAGGAAGGAAGTGGCAACTACTGCTTGCTACAAAACCTGCAAAAGGAAGGGTATGCTCTGTTGCTCAAACCAGTTTCAGCATTCTCAGTCACAGTAAATGGACTTGGAAGTGATCAAGACACCTAACAAGGTGTTGTTCTGTATCCCAAGAAAATATAAAGACAATAAAAATGCTTTCCAGGAAGATGATTGTCCACTCTGTACTACAGAATCTCTTGTGATTTCAAGATGCTGTCAAGGAAATTTTACTTTTCCTTATGGTATGTGATGCAAAGCTTTGCTTCATCCTAAAATTTTCAGTTCACTCTCACTATCTCACCTGCAGCTGCAGTGCATTGTCCCTAGAACAATGAATATTATTTTTCCTAATAAAGACATCTGGGTAAGTGCAGTAAAACATAAAATGGCTACCACCTTAGTATGGAATATATTTTTCATGCAACAACTCTGTCTACAGCTGGAGCTCATTCTTTGGTATAACAATTATAAAATAGTTTTGGTTGGAAGAGACCTTAAAGATCATCTAGTTCCAACCTCCCTGCCATGGACAGGGATGTACTGCACTAGATGAGGTTGCTCAAGGGCTGGGAATCCAACCCGGCCTTGAACATTTCTAGGGATGAGGCATCTACAACTTCTATAGGCAACCTGCCCCAGTGTTTCATCACTCTCACAGCAAAGAATGTCTTCATATTATCTAAATCTGCCCTGATTTAGTTTATAACACCTATCACTGCACTCACTTGTAAAGAGTCCTTTCTCATGTTTCCTGGAGGGCCCCTTTAAGAACTGGAGCTCTGCTCTAAGGTCTCCCCGGAGCCTTCTCCAGGCTGAGCAACCTCTCAGCCTGTCCTGACAGAGGACATGCTCCAGCTCCCCAATTATCTTTCTGGCCTGCCTCTGAACTTTCTCCAGCAGGTCCATGTCTTTTGTAGGCTGAGGGCCTTCAAAAAATAGGACGAGGTGGAGTGACATTATATTCTCATGTACTATACAAAGAGGATGAACTGTATCTTTTTTTCTGCATATTAAACTCAAAATAGCTATACAGAGATCAGTAAGGTTCTGTGGGTTACCTGCTGTAACTGATATGCAGGACATACCTCAATCATTTTAGCTGAACATTTACAACACACAGCACAGAATGTAGTTCTGCAAGTTAGAGAATGAAGGAAGCTTACACTAGAGAGTACTTCGCTGAATTGCTTCAAATGATAGTGCATTATTATATGAAGTCTAAGCTTTTGTAGTGAAGATGTTCTCTCTCATATTAACACTCATACTTTTAATATAGGAAGGTGAAATAAAATGACATTTTCTGGAAGAAACAGCAAAGTAAGGAATTTATTTGGCAGAAAGATGTATGTGGAAAGGGAAACTCACAGCAGCATGTCAGCATCAGCTTCCTTTGCCATCTTTGATGCTGCAGCTGACATGGGGTAGGCAAAGAAGCAGGATAAACAGCAGAGGTAAGAAACCACCCCGTTTTCACCTTACTGTAGCTACTGGTATCTCTGCTTATTTCACAGTGTCCTGTCTCCGAGCATGTGATCCATAACCGAGCATTGTGTCCGCATAGGTACCACCAATGTAAGCGTTCATCACAAGGGTAGCCACCCATGTTAACGTGACTAGTGCTACAGGAAGGGACGATGCTGAGTAATCTCTGCTGCCTAACTCAGATGTCAGCCATCCACTCAGTAAACACTCTGCATGCTAATGCTGTAAAATCACTGCAGCACTGCCAGAAATTATGAAAACTAGAGGTACATGGGCACTACTTCTTCCAACTTTTGGGTTTATATTAAAGTGTTTTTCTTTCCCAATGATACAGACCAGAGATGATCTATCTCTTATGCTGAAAAATATGCTTCTGTCTCTTGCATTAAGCTAGTCTTAATTGTAAGAGTAAAAACGAAGGAGGGAAAAAGCACAGCCCAGTCTCAGGGTTTGTGCAATGTCTTTTGAAGAGGTAGAATCACATTTTATACTAGTGGCATAACACTGTTGCATGGCTAGTGTGGTTCGAGCTCAAAAGTGGCAGACAGTCTTGCCGGCTCCTTCCAGTATCTCCGTGCTGCTGCTGCTACTGTTACGTAAACGCCAGTGTCCCAGTTTGCTTGTGCAGCTCCCCGCCTTGTGTGTGATGATGCGCTGGAACAGAACGCTATGCAATGCAACGATGATAGTAGTAATATGACTAGTGATAGTAATTAGCACTGACAGCTCGATACAGTAATTTTCATAAGTATTTTGGCTACTCGCCAAAGTGCACTCCGAGGGTGTTTAGCCCCTGGGCTGAAGCTAGGCCCTCAACCCCTTCGCCCTGGCACAGCACACTGAGCGCAGGTCTCCGGACAAGCTGCCCCGGCCTTGCTGCATCCGGGGTGGGGCGCAGCAACCCCCACTTCGCGATGCGCGCAAGACCAGCGGGCTCCGGGGTACGGTGCCGGGGAGGGGGTGTGTGGGGCGCAGGCTGCAGCCTGGAGGAGGCAGCCGCGGTCTGGAAAGCGCTGCCAAGGTACGACACACACCTCCCGCACACGCAACCCCGCTTGCCACCCTCTCCCCACCCCCGCACCTGCTTCCTTGCTGCGGACCGGCGGGGCGGGGCAGCGCGGCGTGTTGTGCTCAGTAACCACGGAGCCACGCCGGGCGCACGGAGGCGCGGTGCGGCGCGGAGTGGAGCGGCGCGGAGGGCGGAGGTAGGGCGCGGAGGCAGTAGGGACGAGGGACCGGGGCGCGGGGTCCCCCGGGGCTGCGGGCGCTCGTCGGGGGCTGCCACCTCGCTAATGCAAAGGCTTTGCTGGACTGCGGCCAGAAATGAGGGACCCCCATGGGGCAGCATCTCCCGGCTGTCCCCCAGCCGCCGCCGCCTCCTCTTCGCCAACGCCAAACTATTCAGAGGCTAATCCGAAACTCGCTGCGTGATTGCGCAGTTCGTCCGTTTTCCTCGGAGGATTTCAGGGTCTGCCCTTCCCGATTACGGGTTTAGAAAATCCCCGGGGAGGGTTGCGGGTCGCCTCCTGAAGTGCCCATGTGAACGTTGCAGATATACTCGGGTTTATGCTCCGTCACACGCTGCAGGCCGAAAACGTAGTGAATCGAGGAAGATGTGCCTATTCCTGTGCCCTCCTAAGAAGCCACTTTTAGGCTAGGTTGCACGCAGTGATGGTGCTAAAAGGACAAGTGCACCACAGCAAAGATGCCTAGAGTCCGTATGTTCATTGGCATGTGTGGTTACTCCCCGGAGCCAAAATGCTAACAAGCAAGGTTGTTACTAGGATTCTAACAACCATATTTTCCACTGCGTTCATGCTGGGGAAAAATACTTGTAACAACTATCAGCGATCTGCTCTAATAGACCAGATTTTGCAAATTGCTGAGGAATTGCTTATGTAAATCACCTACCCGATGATAAGGGAGAAGTCAGTGCTTGTGATTGTGAGGGGTTTGTACCTATGTAGCTTGCAGGGAAATAGTATGTGGTGTTTCTGGCTGCTTGCCAGCACTTTTCAAGTCGTGAGCCTGTTGAAAGAGTCTTAACAGGCACACGCTTTCCTGTGGTAGTACTGGTGGTGAACTACCTGCTTTCTATGATACCTGATAATTATTTTCCTTTTTCTTGTGTGCCCTTTAACATTTAAACACCTCAAGCTATAAACGCTGATGAGCTATGTTAAAATATGGCCACATGACAGAATATCGGGGTGCTGTATTATTTTAATTGCTAAAAAGAAATCCATTATTTTTGTTTGTTGTAGTGTTTGGTGTGCTGAAGGACATTAAAAAAAACCCTGTTTTATAAGGTATAGTGTTAAAATTTGTAGAGTTACGTTTTGCTGGTGGAAGCCCATATCCACTGTTATGTGAGATGTTTACCATGTTCCTTACCAAAGTTTCCCCTGGAAAAAGGAGCTCTCCAGAATAAGCATAGTGCTACATGTTGGCATGATTCAGTTGTCATCTTTGCAAACTCTGCTAGATGTGATAGTAGAAGGAATAATCTCTGCAATTTGCTTGTTCATAGTGTCTGAGTTTGTTTAATATTACCATCAGAGATTATACGTCAGTGGCAGTTCTGGGTTGTTGAGCATAAAATAACAATGGATAGGTGTCAATAACTGATGAACCCAAATACATTTGAGACTTAAAAAAATTACTTTAAAGTGCCAGTAGTAGACTTAATACAGACACAAGATTCTCATCATGACTACACCTGTATGCAGCATTGCTTTCGCTTGTTAAATATGAAAATCTTCAATGGATATTTTTGGGGGTTTGGGATCTTAGGAGCATCTTCCTGTGAATTTCACTGGAGATGTGCTGTGTTACACAGCCTGCCAGCGAGTACACTGCTCGAAGTAACACTTTGATACTTGAGCAGAGAGCAGAGGCACACAGAGAAGGAGGAGTAGCACTTTGTTAGTGTTTAAATTTATTTGAGGAGGAGGAGTTTAAGAGTGCCTGGTCATGGTGAATGAGGTACTGAACAGGGCCTTAATCCCTGGGATACTTCCAAGGTCAGCACAGTGAGAGTGATCACTGTGGGTCTACAAGACTTCAGTGGATCTGGCCCCAAGATTCATGCACTTTTTGGACAGACACCTCATGAACCTGCACGAGTTACATTTTCGTAAAGGAAGTATCCGTTTTTTTCCAGCGATGGCTGTTGTTATTGGGAAAGTGCATAGATCGAAAACAAGCAATTGTTTCCATACATCCTCGTTACTGTGGCTAGTGACAAAACTGCAGTGCTCTTATGTCTCCTTAGAGGTCACAAAAATAACAGCAGCAATGTACCTCTGAAACAACTGACCTTTTGTTGGCCCACCCTTTCCTGAGATGTTTCAGTATTTTCTATTTTAGTGGTCTTGTGGGTTTTTTTTTCTCCTACAGATAAAACCTTCTGTTGTAGGTCACATTATGCCACAGAAATCCTGGGTGGTATATCAGTACTAAAAGAGAACAATCAGAACAGCTCTCCTACTATTAACCAGCTTGCGCCTTATGTCTGAACTTCACTGTCCTGCTTGCTTGTGTATTGTGACCTCTGATCTTAATCTTGGCCTGTCTTTGTCTGCGCAGATAGTAAGCTCTTTGAGGCAAGGATTATATCCTGTGTTTGTAGAAGGTAACGAACTACTGATCCCAGTCCCCTACTGTTTCCAACAACTGTATAAACTGTAAGATATTCCTGCAGAATTTCAGTAGCGAGATGACTGAACTGTAGTGTACACTGCATTTGTCTCTTTGAATGAGGAAGGCAGTGAATGACCTTCCTTTGAGTATGTCTGTCAATGTATGTTGTGCTAATTTTTACAAAAAGTAGCAAGTCTCTGCCTTCTCTTTTCTCTTGGAACACTTTGCATGTTCTATTCAAATGGAATGACATTTCTCAAGACAAGAATCAAGAGTTTCACACTGCTGGAGTTTTGGCCATCCCCCTACAAAAAATAATAGAGATCGGAAAATAAAATACTTCTGAAATGTAAATAGGTAGCTGAGTCTGACTAGAGTCCTACAGAGAATTTAAAAATACATCGTAGAGTTATAGGTAAGGCACAGAAAAATTGTGTGTCGTATATTGCAGAGACTTGAATGTCAGATGTGCAAACTACCTTGAATTTTCCAAACTACTGATTGCTGTTGCAGACCCTCAGTCTTCGGAAAATGAAGAACTTTTTTTTGCTCCAAACAATGCTGAACTGGAGGAACCAAAATAATCTAGAACTCCAAAAAGCATCCAGACTTCTCTCTCTCTTCTTCCCCACACTCCCCAAGAAAAGACATTTCAGTTCCTCCAGGCAACTGTTGCACATAAGTCACTTTAGGGTCAGTTGGTCAGTGAGAACATCCTGTTTGGGTGCTCCTGTTTCAATGTGTTATCTGTCTCTTCTTCCACCTTTTTCTATTCAAAAGAAATCCACACAGTAAAAAGGAAGCTCAGAATGACAGTGTTGGGATTCAACTGTCAAAAACACCTTTCACAGCCAAAATTGCATTTTCCATGATCTTACATGGTGGACAGTTATGTCTACTTGGAGTTGGGAAAGTTCCAGTAACATTGACTTGCACAATATTGGGGTTAAGAGAACAACTACAGATTTGCAACTCAACCATCTGTAACACTTAACCAGAAAGAATCTTCTGTTGGCCTGGATTTTGGAAGACCAGTGAGCATTTTCTCAGAAGATAGTATGAAAATGCATTTTCTCAGCAGACAGTATAAAAACTCTTTTGGATCACTCCACTCCACTTCTTTGTCCTACCTCCTAATTTTAGTATCCGGTGGGCATTACCTGCAGCTTGACAGCATTATTCAGATGTGTTTACAAATGGGCTGTTACTTAGTCAGTTACTGGTTTTTATTATTCTGGGATATCAAGTCTTTCCCCTTATAACATCTGTTTTGTTTCAGATGATGCTGTTTCCATTTCTTTTGTGCCTTTGTCTATCAGAATTGTCCTTAGTGGAAAAACCAGTATAATAGTAGCTGAGGCAAATTAATCTCCACTTGATCTTATTTTCTACTTTCTTTTTACTTATCTGGCTAAGAGCCATTTACTTGCTGTCTTTACTTCCTTAGCCTAAGTCAGCTGGTCTTACAGCAAGTTTCTCTTCATCCTTGTAGGTGGCATACACTATGGCAGAGCCCTTTGCTTCTTATCCTTTATTTCTGCCCACTGAGTGATGACTGTGCCAGTTATGTCTGGAGTTATTCTGTCCAGCATAGCTGTACAGTTACTGGACCTTGGACTTAAATCTTCAGTCTGCTTCACAGGGGGGACATTGTGCTCTTCGGTCTAGTTGACTTCTGTAACTGATTTCACTTTTATTTATTTTTTTAAGCACTGTCTCTTTAGATTATCTCCCGACCTGCTTACCTGATTTGAGATATTTTAGTAGCTTAGACTGTATCAATCAATTCCTCACCTAGAGCTATTTTCTGTATTAGCCTTTCTTTTTTTTAATTCCCACTGCTAGCTAACCCACAACCTAGAATAGCTGGTCCTGGTCCTTTGATGTTTAATGTTTCCAAATACAGTTACAACCTTTATGTGAATCATTTATTCACGACTGACACAAGGATCATGACTGTCTCAGCCATTCCTGCAATGTCTAAAACTCTGGCAGCATTTTCCAAACCTCTTCTATTTCAGAAACAGAACCCATGAACCAAGGTGGTCCTCTACCACTACAACAGTAAATCTTCAAAAATTCTTGCCTGGAAGTGTTTTGTGACTTACCAGTTCTGTTCCACTGTTTCTCACCAGGGAACTCTGCCTCTTTGTTAACATATAATGGTGCTGCCGCACTTTGTTTCTGTCATTTCTGAGATTCTGTTCAGTTCATGTGCTGTAGTTATTGTAGTTATCCTACAGCACTTCTTATGACTATGTCAGATTTGAAAAGTTACTTCTAGCTGCAGGAATTCTTTGAATTTATTACTCTGTTTTTTACCCTCTCAAATACCTCTTTTATTCATATCTCCCATATTTGAAGCAGTCCTTCTACTGCCTGCCACTTGTCTATTTTTTACGCTCATCAGTGTCTTATTTATCTCTGTTTAGCCTTGTTTGAGATTTTTTTATCCATTGCTGCTATAATGGGAGATTGAGGCACTTAGTGCTATGGTCTAGTGCACTGGATAGGGCTGGGTGCAAGGTTTGACTGGATGATCTTGGAGGTCTCTTCCAACCTGGTTGATTCTATTCTATTCTATCCTGTTTTCATGTACAAGCATGCTTTCACATTAGCACTAATCTTCCCCAGGCCAATATATGTGGCATCAGCCTGGTGTGGTAGGAATCTGCTGTTTGTGCCTAGGTGAAGAACAGTCAGAGAATTTTGACTGTTTTCCCCATCAGCTTTATCTTCAGTCACTGATGCACATCTTATGTTTTGTCTGAACCTAGCAGGTGTCTCTTTGGTTTTCCAGAACTATGTTCCTGAGAGGCCTGTGTCTTTTTCTTTAATGTGTTCTGTAAACTTCAAGAACTAAAAGATAAAATACAGCCTGTTTTTGCCAATGTTACTCTAGGTTTAGTAATGAAAGGGAAAATTTATTCTCTTTTTAAATGGTAGATGATTCAATGAACTCCAGAGCACAATGAAAAAATGAGACTTAAACTGGTGTTGTGGAGGGGTTTGAGTCTCAGTTTGGGGTGAGATCTGAGGCTGATTTGAGGTTATTAAATAATTTATTAATATATGCAAAGAGAATTTCCCCCCATGTATGTACAGCTAACCCACACAAATTCCTTGTACACAGTTAGTGGAACTACTTTACAGAATGTCTCTATACAGCCAAATTAAGCAACTTGGTAGAGGTTTTAGAAGTGTTCTGGTCAGAGAGTCTGGGGCATAAAGTGCCACTGGTAAAGTGAAAGAACATGAGCCAGCAGTGTGCCCAGGTGGCCAAGAGAGCCAATGGCACCCTGGCCTGCATCAGGAATGGTGTGGCCAGCAGGAGCAGGGAGGTCATTCTGCCCCTATACTCTGCACTGGTTAGACCACACCTTGAGTACTGTGTCCAGTTCTGGGCCCCCCAGTTTAGAAGGGACATTGAAATCCTTGAGCGTGTCCAGAGAAGGGCAACGAGGCTGGGGAGAGGCCTCGAGCACAGCCCTACGAGGAGAGGCTGAGGGAGCTGGGATTGTTTAGCCTGGAGAAGAGGAGGCTCAGGGGAGACCTTATTGCTGTCTACAACTACCTGAGGGGTGGTTGTAGCCAGGAGGAGGTTGCTCTCTTCTCTCAGGCAGCCAGCACCAGAACAAGAGGACACAGCCTCAAGCTGCGCCAGGGGAAATTTAGGCTTGAGGTGAGGAGAAAGTTCTTCACTGAGAGAGTCATTGGCTACTGGAATGGGCTGCCCAGGGAGGTGGTGGAGTCACCGTCCCTGGAGCTGTTCAAGGCAAGATTGGATGTGGCACTTGGTGCCATGGTCTAGCCTTGAGCTCTGTGGTGAAGGGTTGGACTTGATGATCTGTGAGGTCTCTTCCAACCCTGATGATACTATGATCTATGATCTACTATGATCTAAGTTAATAAAATTTCTTAGTAACTTGAATCAAGAGAGTCTGAATACTCATTTGTTGGAAGGCTCAGTATCCATGGTCCCAAAACATATATAGCGGAAGCCACGTGGCTGATTTCGCGTGGAGCTGATAGTCCAGTTTGGATTGGGGTGTGCTGTCCGAGAGGGTTGCACGGACACGATCGGGCTGATGCGGCAGGCTGGAGCGGCGGCCGGCAGGGAGAGCCTCGTTCGATCACCCACTGTGAGTGGGCAGAGTGCCGTGGAACACAGGGGCCACGTAAAGCGAACAAAGGTAGTGGCCGCAGGCAGGCAGGGAGAGGTGAGCGGAGAGAGTGGCAAGAGCATCTGGTTTACCTGGACTGCCCTGTTTATCAGATGTGGGCCGAGACTGATGGTCCTTTGGCCATGATATCATCCAATAGGCTCCTGGCAGCAGGCCAAAACACACCACATTACGGAGGGTCCACAGGCCTAGTACCCCAGATATGGGGAGAGCATGGGTGGGCCACACGCTAAGCCCGTGGGCTTATGCAACCTGTTTACAACCACCTTATATAACCTGGGCAGGCCAGGCTTTGTGGCACCAGGCCTGTTGTGCCCCTTTTGTACCTTTAATGTGTTTACCTCTGGTTTGGGTAGGAAAACACGTTTGGGCAGGAAAACATGTCCAGGCAAGGCATATGTAAGCCTATTTGGGCCTATGTGGCCCTCCACTACAACTGGGGACCTGCAAAAGCTGACCCATAATTAGTGTTGTTCTTATCTGCTGTGTAGAACAGACATCTTACTTCTCTGGCGTTTGAGAGGAGAAACAGCACAATCCAGAGGACTGTAAACTGTCTGTTACTGCAGCAGATTGCTAGGCCTTACAGTGTTTGTATGACTGAGTAATTTCATGCTTTCACTTTTCATCTAAAACCAGAGTACCAGAATATTAATTTAAGAAAATGGCATCAGCATAACTTTGTCCATTAAATGCAGATAAGTAGCAAATGTAATTAAAAAAACTCCCTAATTTATGTGCAGAACCATTCTGTTGCAGTCTTGTGTATTCGTTCTCTGAATGAAAGCTGAAGCAGGGAATAGTTCATGCAATCCTTCACGTTTGTTTCAGGTTAAGATTTCAGAGATGTAAGTCATATGCTGTTCGAAATGGCTGTGGATTTTCAAAGCATACCAACCTGAAGATACATCTTTACATCTTGCCACTGAAATGAAAAAGTCCCTGCATGTACCACAAATTATTTAGTGTAACAGCTATAAGCATATTTAAGTTTTTGATGTTTACAAATCTGAAAAATACTCATTTTGTTGCAGGATTTAACTGTTTGTAGAAGGCAGGAAAATATTCCCCTCTCTGTTACATTGAATAGCTGATTGTGCATGTAGGTTTTGTTCTGGAAATCTTTAGAGGTTGGATGAAAACAGGTAAGAATGCTGTGTGAAATTTTATTTATTCTACTGATGTCTTTGCTCTGTGCTGTGGTTCTGCTGTAGAGGTGACTCTGCACAGGAGAATCTTTTCTTCCCACCTGTACTAACTCGGTGTTTTCTTTAAATGAGTTAATGCCAACTGCTTGCAAAGGAGCTTTTCAATTTTTTTAGAGCTACAGATTCTTCTTATGCAGTGTATAATTCAGTATCAGCTTGATAAATTATTAATTGCAAGTCTGCCATTATGCCAGTTGCACAGTGACTCAGCCTGCTTTATGAGTGGACAGAACATAAATCTTCATTAGTTTCCCAGACACTTTTAACTTTGGGTTGGATCAGCATCTTCCACAGCTCTTCTAAATCTGCTCATGTACAGCTGATTTACGCCAACTCTGTCGTGGTGTGAGTGGGCTGATATTCTGATATTGTTACTGCTGTTAGCCAAAAACCAGTCAGACAAGGCATTTTTAATACCCTTTATCTCTATCAAACGATTAGTCTAGCAGTTTGCATTTTAAAGTCTCAGTACCTTGCTTACAGTACTGCCTGAAACATTAGCAGTGCTGCTGAGGAGATAAAGAGGCTTCATTTAACTCACTTTGTTAGAAATATTTCTGGTTTGGATGGGGTTAGGCAACCTGATGTTTCATTTATGTAATACAAAGGAGGCAGAGTTCACCAAGCTGATATATTTGGACACCAGCAACAGAAAACCTTCTCCTGCTCTCCATCCACCAAGTTAGGCACTGTTTGGCATCAGCTGTGGAAGAGAGTTCTGGTTGCCAATGCTCTGTGCGTCGATTCAACTACACCATGGCGACCATCAGCCTCAGCCAGTGTTGCAGCTGAGAGGTCTGGTGGTGGCATCTTCTCATGCAAGGGTGAGGTTTCCTAGGTTCCAGGGTGCTTTTCCATGTGTGGGAAATGGTGATGGATAGGTACAGTCTGTAAGCACTGTGAGAAGGGTGTGGGTCAAAGGCTGGAAGATGAGAAGGAGAAGGGGAGGGAGGAAGTTGCTGCAGGAGAGGCAGACACACATAGATATGAGTGTCCAGATCACTTGTGCACTATAAACATAATGCAAAAAATAGCAGTAATGTGGCTAGAGTGGGTATTGCTATCTGGGTCTGGCCACGGCACACAAAAGCGTAGCCCACACACTTGAGTAGACTTTGCAGTCTGTTCTGCACTTTGGTACCTCTTCATCTCCACTAATTTAAAGCCAGCTTGGGTCTGCTGACCTGATCAGTGCTTTTGTATCCAAAATACATGATAAACATACTACAAAAGCATCAGTAAGAAGGAAAGCTGGGAGTTCCTTGGGTCAGGCAGGGTTTGAAGGGTCAGAAAGGAAATGTTGAAACATGATTTCCTCTGGCAGCTCTTATGTGTTGACACAGCTCCTTTGGGACAATTCAGTGTGCCTAAAGCTGTGCAGCCTACAGGCTGCTCTTCCTGATGTGGAAGAACTTTATTCACTGTGCAAATAAAACCGCTTATATTTGTGGCATGGATGAACTGCGTATCATTTTGAATTTGGGATGCACCCAGCCTCTGTAGTATGAATCCAGTTATTCCTATATTCTTCTTTCTTAACAGGGAGGCAGATACATACATACACAAGATATACTTGTTCTTCAGAAAATTAGATGTTATTGATAACGTTACCTGAAAGTCATAACTTGTTGGGTTTTCTTTTGTGGTTTAGACCATTTTAATAGTCATATACATCATCTTACAGCTACAACAGTGTTAAGTTCCTGTAGCAGTTTTAGTTTACAGCTTTTGATGTTAAATAACACAAAATACGACATTATATGCTAAAAAAGTGAATGTGAATGCATTTTTATTTAACAATAAAGTGTGTGACTCCAAATATTTCAGATGAAAGCACATAGTCCAGGGAATTTAAGGATTATCAAATCAATGTCCTCCTTTCTAGCATGGTGAAACAGAATGAGAGTTGTACATCTTTCCAATGTTACAAGTGGTTTCATTTTTGTCACCTTTATGCCTAATATTGTTTATGTTAAGAAATATTACAGAATTGCTTTTAGTATGTGTAACACTCTCGTAATTTCTAAAACAACACTGGCAACCATCCTCAGGAAAGCAGTCGTCTCTTGTGTTGCCAGTTGTTGATAATGATTTGGTTTCGCACCTTCATTCCACTGTGGATTGCCAGGCAGACTTTGAGCATTGTGTCTCTGGCTGGGGTGCATACCTTGGGCAAAACATAACATTCTTTACACATTAAAATAGCTGTTAAGACTCCAACATACTAGTTTTGCAGAGCTAGGTAAAGTTTCTTCTAAGTCTTGATGCTTTTTTCCCTCAGGTGCTGAGGTTGCTTGCCGCTGCTGTTCACCATCCTTTTGAGGTCTGACATTGGACTGGAGGAGTCCAGTTGCCCTAGGCATGTTGTGCCCAGGCTGAGGGTTCAACACCAAAGCGAAGCCATCCGAGATCTTAATCACACTGAAGGCAGTGACTTGGAGGAACACTTCTGTCCAGGGAAGTGGACTCGCTGCAAAGAGATCATGGCCTCATCCCGACTAGGGGCAAGATCTAGAGATATTGCCAATGTCATGCAACGACTTCAAGGTAAGAGACTGACTGAGGCTGACACTTGTCTGCCTGTTCCTAAGTGGAGGTTCCTATTTTTCACTATCGTGCAGAGTCAGGACAATATTTCTGAAGTTTAATAACTGTTCTAGACTTGCCTACTGGAAAATACTTACAGTATATCCGAAGGGTTCTGATTATATGTGTCCTCAAGTACAGCATTCATAGTGGTGTTTAAAGAAAGTTTATACATGGATCCATGGGATGTGACACTGAGCTTAAGAATTTGAGACTTGTGAGGTTTTTTTTCTCCCATGTAACCTGATTTTCCATCAGTTTTCTCATAGAAGAGAGAAATTTTATTCTCTTCTCAGCTATGAAGTAAGTCTACAGGTAGATCTGCTCTGCTGATAAATACTTATACCTCATCATATTTTTAAGCATTGAAGAATTAATAACTTAATGAGCTAATTATTAGTGCTGAAGTTGGTTATATACATCACAGGATATCTTTGTAGCATTTGTTGAATATTCACTGTGCTTTTTAGTTTCCTGTAATAAAGCCTTATTAAATAAAGTTACTGTCTTGTTTTTTTTAGAAATTATCTACCCAAATGCTGCAGCTAAAAGCTTTCATTCTGAATGTTTGTTTTCGTTCCAGTGATGGTATTGACTAGAAACAAATTGTCAGGGCAGCTGTAGGTTTCACTTCTGTTAACTTTCAAACTTTATTATCAATCTCTGATCTCTTTCTTTACACACCAGCTTCCACTGACTTAATCAGAAGCTTATATGCACAAACCCCTTGATACCTCCTTCTGCATCTTCTAAATCTGGAAGCTTTAACTTTCCGTGGCTTTTCCTTCCATTTATTGTGGTTTTTTTTATTTCAGGATATCTGAACACAGCTTCCCAGCCACCATCTACAACTATCACACTTATTTTCCACATAGCCTCAGTAGTTAAATACAAGAATAAATAAAGATTCAGAATCTGTTGTATTGAGACCTGCTACAGCCCTTTTCCAATTCCAAAATGCTTCTACTTGATGTTCCTCAGCCTTTTAATACAGTTACTGTCTCACTAATTTTAGGCTGTGATCTTGGATAATGGTTTTTCAAAGTGCCCACAATTTGTGGATCAAACATTAGGATAAGACAATCAAGGTATACACAAATGAATCAGTAGGTCCAAAGGTATTTTGAGGAATATGAAAAAAGTGATAAATGGCAGAAGTGCTGGAAGGTTCCAAAGGCATGTTGCAAAGGAAAGGATCAGGGAGCTGAGCTGTGCTCATAGAGGATTATCCAGTCTGGTACTCTGAAGCAATGGATGATGCTACAGGAGGTATTTACAGAGCGTGTGGACTAGTAATTCTCAGGCTGTTATGTACTAACTTCCTAGACATCTGTAAAGCTGGGAAGATGGTTGCTCTGTTTATTTGCCCCCTCCCCCCCCCCATTTTTTTTTCGTTATTGTTTTTTCATATTAATGTAATTTATTCTGTTGAAACTAGAGAGTCACCGTCCCTGGGGCTGTTCAGGAAAAGCCTGGATGAGGCACTTAGTGCCATGGTCTAGCTGACTGGATAGGGCTGGGTGATAGGTTGGACTGGATGACCTTGGAGGTCTCTTCCAACCTAGTTGATTCTATTCTAGATATACAGTTCAGTCTGGTCTGCATTTGTGGGGGGCTTTGTTTTAGAAATTAAGCACAAATAAGTGGCCTTTCAAGTGAAGAACGTTTCAGCAGAACACGTATGGCCTAAATACAAGTTTGGCGTTGTGTGTTTATTTTGGAGTCATACCTCTAACTGGGTTTTTGCTTCTCAGGTGAAATCAGTTCAGCTTGGTATTGCTGGGCTCTGAGTTTTGCTGCAGAAGCAATACTTCAATAACTAGCCTATGCCAAGACTGGAGTGCTCGAAGCCTGTCTGTTTGCGGTCTGTTGTTCGCGTTATGGATGAGCAGGCAGTCCGCACTGCGACTGCCTTAGCCCTTGCGAATTAAGGTTGGTCTACCTTTCAGAAATTACCGTCAGCTGAAATAGGAGCAGATATGGACACAGGAACACAGAGAGATTTCTTGGCACACTTGCATGGCAGCCCAGAATCAGTGCAGTTGGAGCTGGGTGTGTAGCTGCAGGTGAGAGGGGAATGGATGTTATTCATGCGGTAACAGGAATCGAGATGGCTTGGGGGATCGTCAGGCACTTCTGAGCCACAGTTACAACATCTGCTTTTGTTCTTGACTCGAAGCTAAGGCAGGAAATTTTTTGTGTGACACTGCCAGAGATTGCTGGAAGACCTCAAGTGCTGGGAGCTCATTGGAACTGAGGGAGAGAGGTAAAGCAAGCTGTGCCCCCTCTTCCTTGCTGTTGTCTCATATTCACCACACAGGTTTCCAGTAAGCATTTTTAGTGGGAGAGTGTAGTGAGGATCAGAAAAATGCTACTTTTCACTGAGATTCTCAAAATCAGTTATGAAATCTCTGGTATGCATGCCGTAAGTGAATGCAATTATATCATCTCTGCTAAAACTTGTCAGCGACAAAGTTAGATCTGGTGTCATATTTTTTAAATAAAAAAATATTCAGCCACTTCCCTTTGATTCTGATGATTGCAATACACCAGTAGAGTTTTGAGTAAGACTGCACATCACTGCCTCAGAAATCTACTTGGGACGGTCATAAAGACATGCAGTGCGCCAGGTGACAACTTACGGCAGTATGGTGCTCTCTGACCAGAAGAATGGAGGATCTGCTTCTTTAGTTCAGGCCAGGCAGGGCACAGGAGAGAAGTGGACACTGGAGCTGAGTAACTTGGCCATCCCTAATGAAAAATGAGATATAAGACTATTCATTATAGCTCCACCTGTACCCAAGAGACAGGGACAGGTCCCTGCAGAAGTAGTATGGTCCATTGTCACTTGAATTTTAATTAATAATGGTATGTTTTTGAAGTAAAAATTCTTCCTTTAATTCTGTAAATTTAATATGTAATATGCAAGGGTTGAAGAAAAGAGTGACTGTACCACTTTAAATGGAGATGTGGAAGGTGGCTCTGAGGAAGGGTTAGTCATAATCAAGAAGGCAGATGTAAATTCACAGAAGTCACAGCTGCCCTCTGTCACATTCTTTTGCTAGACATCTTTTGCTAGACCTTTAGCTACATGTGGCATCTTTCCACTAGCTTCTGCTTACCGCTTACCCTTACCTCAGAGCTTGCTCAAATGGTGCTACCATCCTGGGTGCTCAGGGGCTTCCAAGTCCATCCAGCTAGGGTCAGGCAAGTTGGGCTTTCAGAGGAATTAAACAATGGTTGACTACAATAGGATCTAGTGCAGCCTCAAGATAGGTGTTTGGAAAATGTATAATTGATTTCCTTGAAGTGCCTGTCTCTCCTCACTGGCTACGGATAGAGACAGGAGCGTACAGAAACAACAGCTAATTTAAAAATGGATAATAGTCTCAAAATACAAGTGATACCACAGCAACTTAACTGGGGTGCAGTTGTAGTGTGGACTCATTTTTTGTGATCCATTTTAACCCCATTCAGTAAAACCATTTCTAGGGTATGCATACTACAGCAGTTTAAATAATAGAATGTTACAAGACAATCACATTATCGTAAAACCCTCTACAAATGATATGAACGGCACACAGTTTTCTTCTTCCTATTCTGTGTGGTTCTAGGTGGTTCTTAGTAGGATCTAAAACTTCTTTTGGCTTCTGTCTGGGTGTCTTTGGCTTTTGTACATGCCCTGTAGAAACACTTTATTGTATAAGAAAAGCTATGGTGGGAAAGCAAGCAACATGATCATTCATGAAAACTCACTATGATGAAAAGGAGCCATAGTTAATAGTAATCTTCACACACTCCTGGAAAACTTCAATACACACAGGTCAAATTAGCTTGAACTCCAGTTCTTGCTCAGTGTAAAGTTGCCTACAGATCAGTATCATTTGTAATTTTCATGTCTTTGTTATATCAGCACTATTCACAGAATGCTGGGGGTTGGCTTTTTTTGTCCCTCCTTTTCCCTCCCCTCTCCCCCGTAAGCTTAGGCCACCCTTTCCCATCCTAGCATTTCTTTTCCATACCGTGCTAACAGTAGCCATTAACTGAACAGCAGAGGTTGTTTTCTGTTGAGCTGGTAGGCACTTTGTTAATATGTACCTGTGTAAGAATTTCCCTTTGCTTGGTTTCACTCCAAGTCAACAGTGCCAAGCGCCACAGTTTAACATTAAGCTAAGCTGATTTAACAGGTACCTGCTACTGAAAGTTACCTTGCTTCACCACATGCATATTCCCAACTTTCTTTCCACCGGTGCTCTTCCTCTTCTTATTTTAGACCTGAACCATCTGAAAATTAGTTGTAAAGATCAGGTGAGCTTCTGACAGAAAGATGAGTGGTAAGGTCTCCGTTTTCAGTGCCATCAAACAAGACCACATTTGTAAACATGAACAAAATTGACAAGGTATACTTGGTCAGGAGGGCATACTGCATACCTCACACATACCTCACACAATTGAGTTTATCCCCATATTACAAATATGTCCCCAACTGAGGTTTCCTTCTGTCCAGTTTGCCAGTGTGTGCTGGTTCCCAGCTGAGGTTTCCTTCTGTCCAGTTTGCCAGTGTGTGCTGGTTCCCAGCTGAGGTTTCCTTCGGTCCAGTTTGCCAGTGTGTGCTGGTTCCACGTAGTCTTGCTGCTGCTGCCTTTTCTTTGTATAGTCTTTCACTCTCTGAAACATCTCAGCTCTGTTCTTGCAGATTTCTTAGATTTTAAAGATTCTTGAGTTACAAAAGGTACCTGTGTAAATGATTAGTTTCTTAGGTGAGCAAGACTTGTAACTAATGCAATTCATTAGTCACTGGCAGCAAATTAAGGGAAAATAGACTCTTCTGATGACATTGACTCTGTGGACTACATGGCCTGAAGGCCAAGTAAACCTAACTGATGAATTGCATTCCTGAATAGCATTGCAGCCCATGTGTCACTTAACAGGGGAAATTCAAGCAGGGATTAATTTTTTTTTTCAGTTTGAAAAAAATGTAAGTATTACTTCAGAACAGAATATTGAAGTATAATATGTGAAGTGTGATATTTATATGTGAAAGTTAAGACAGCTGGAAAAAAAAACTGAGCTGAGAAAATCATTTAGGGGTAAAAATGAAAGAGAAAAGAGGTCAAGTGTTTTCACTGACTACAACAAAAACATGTGGAAGAGTTGGGTTGCAGCCAAGAGTAGTCAGGTTAAATATTAGTTAACACTGGATGAGGAAACTTGCTGGCTGTAAAATCACTACTGCTAGAGGTATTTAATTCTGGTTTATGTATATTGAAGCCATCCTTTGAGTATGCCCTTCAGGTTTCTTCTGACCCAGGTGTCTGATACCTCATGGATTGATGGCAAAGATAAATTCTAAGCTGCCTGTAGGTTTTGCAAAAACACAGGGAAAAGGATACAATCAAAGATGTAGATTTTAGATGACTAAAATATGCATGAATTCTGGGCATAATGTATGAGAATGTTGTGTCATATGCAGCATTAAGTATCTTGGTGAAAAGAACCATACAATTTTTCTCTTTTTTTTAACCAGCAATTACCTTTTATTTTATGTTGTACTCAATGAGAACCCAGCCCTGGGGCAGTCTGCGTGATGCAGCATTTATTTTAATGAGGCATGGTCCTGTTTTTCTATTTGTAGAGTTTTATTCTTTATTGACAAAGTCCAAGTTAAGGATTTAAAGTAAATTTTAAAAGTTTCTTAGAAGTTGCTATTGCCATCTCATTGCTTATATTTTTCTGCTGCTTTTCCTTCCAAAATTAATAATGCCATGTAAATCAACATACTCCTACTTGCTTTGTTTCCTAACTGATGCTTTTGATGATCATTGCATAGTTCTCACAGGTTGGTAAACTAATCTCTGTTCCTCTTTCCTCTTGGCTGGTGGATGACCAGGATATAAAGTACTAAAGGTCACACAGGTTGTGTAGCTGACAAAGATATGTTTGTATTTGAGTTGCTATTTAGGAAAATTGAATCTCTTTTTTTTCCTTATTCTTGTGTATGTATTTAAGGCAGAAAATTACTGGCATATTAGTGTCTCACACTGAGTTTGCTTTCATTTAGACCTCGAGGAAGACAGTTAAAAAGCTAAAATTCTCTTCTGTGCTATTATCAAACACTGATGACAGGCTTCATTACACGAAATGCAGGAGGCAAAATGCAAGAGGAAACTTGGTTTGTTTTATAAGCAGTGGTTATAAATGGTGCTTCTGAAATATAGTGGATATCCAAAATATGTCAGCTTATGTTTTACACAAGTGTGTCTTCAGCAGCTCCACTCATCCTAGTTTGACAAGTTCGTATGTAGTCATCTACACTGCAGCTGTCTAACACTGGTTGTGAGAAATCCACGTCTGGGGCTCAACAACGGTTTTCAGTTAAGAATTTTCCTTGACGTGTGAAAGGGCTGATATTTCAGGAAGTCTAAATAGGATAAATTATGTGTAAATTTTGAGGGTTTAGTGAAAATAAGGATTTTGAGAAGGAAAACACTACAACAGTATTTTTGAAAGTGTCTCCTCTGTTCCCCTGTTGGATACTTAGGGGCATGGTTTGGTGTCGACCCTTCAGTGCTGGGTTGAGGATTGGATGGGATTATCTTTGTCTCTTCCAAGCAGATATAGTTTGTGACTCTGTGTTTAGATAGACAGTTCTTTTAGCAATAGCACTGGGTTGGGGGTATCAGGATGTCAGGTATTTCTGTGCAGGTTAAGGTGTTTGTCTGTTTTATGGTTACTAACTATTTTCTATTCATGCTACAGTATGCTGCAGGCTTGAAAAATTAAATGTTACCTTCTCATGGTCATGGTCCAGTATATTCTTAAAATACATCTTGTACCTGTTGGTATATTACTATATTTGAACATAGTGAATTGTCATCATCATCACAAATAACCCTCCCTCTAGTAATGGCACCTCAGTTGTTTTTCATACTAGAGGAATTGAAAATTACAGGAGGACATATCTCTTAGCCCTATTTACTAATTAACAAGCATTAAAATAGTTTTGTAGAAGAGGCACTACTGAGACAGGACAGTAGTGAAGAGGTGATTTGGTACAATCAGCATGGATTCACCAAGGACAAATCCTGCCTGGCAAACCTGGTGGCCTTCTGTGAACAGGTCACAACATTCATAGATGAGGGGCGAGCAACTGATGTCATTTACCTGGACCTGAGCAAGGCCTTTGGCACTGTCCTGCACCACATCCTGGTCTCCAAGCTGGTGGCTCATGGGTTAGATGGGTGGATGGTTCACTAGATGGATAAAGAACAGACTTGATGGCTGCACCCAAATAGTGTCTGTCAGTGGGTCCATGTCCAAGTGGAGGCCAGTGACAAGCGGAGTCCCTCAGGGATCAGTCCTGGGATCAGTCTCGTTCAACATCTTTGTCGGTGGCATGGATGGAGGCATTGAATGCAGCCACAGCAAGTTTTCTGACCACACCAAGCTGTGTGTTGCAGCAGACAGGCTGGAGGGCAGGGATGCCATCCAGAGGGATCTGGACAGGCTGGAGAGGTGGACACAAGCCAACCTCATGAGGATCAGCATGACCAAGTGCAAGGTTCTGCATCTGGGTCAAGGCAATGCCAGGCACAAATCCAGGCTGGGCAGTAAGTGGCTGGAGAGCAGCCCTGAGGAGAGGGACTTGGGGGTGCTGCTGGAGGAGAAGCTCAACAGGAGCCAGCAGTGTGCACTTGCAGCCCAGAGGACCAACAGGAGCCTGGGCTGCAGCAGGAGACGTGTGGCCAGCAGGTCGACGGAGGTGATTCTCCCCCTCTGCTCTGCTCTGGTGAGACCCCACCTGGACTACTGCATCCAGTTCTGGAGTCTCTATTACAAGAGGGATGTGCAAATGCTGGAGTGTGTCCAGTGAAGGGCTACGAGGATGCTCAGAGGGTTGGAGCACCTCTGCTATGAGGACAGACTGAAAGAGTTGGGGCTGTTCAGTCTGCAGAAGAGGAGGCTCCTAAGTGACCTTCTTGTGGCCTTCCAGTATCTGAAGGGGGCTACAAAAAAGCTGGGGAGGGACTTTTTAGGGCAGCAGGTAGTGACAGGACTGGGGGGAGTGGAGCAAAGCTGGAGGTGGGTAGGTTGAGACTGGCCGTGAGGAGGAAGTTGTTGAGCATGAGAGTGGTGAGAGCTTGGAATGGGTTGCCCACGGAGGTGGTTGAGGCCCCATCCCTGGAGGTGTTTAAGGCCAGGCTGGTTTAGGGTGGGGTGTCCCTGCCCATGGCAGGGGGTTGGAGCTAGATGATCCTTGTGGTCCCTTCCAACCCTGGCTGATCCTGTGGTTCTGTGATCTATTGCCAATCGTGCCTGTACACCGACTTAGACATCTGTAGTGTAAAGGCAGAGTATTTTGCTGAGAAAGTGATACTGTTTTCCTCTAGCCCTGTGTTGCCTTTTTGCAAAAATCAAAAGCTTCACCACCTTTAATAACCAGGGTAATAATAGACTTCAGGGAGTATTGTGGTCGGTTTTGGGGCCTTCATTACCAGAAAGACATTGAAGACCTGGAGTAGGTCCAGAGTAGGGCAATGAAGCTGGTGAAGGGTCTAGAGAACAAGTCTTGCAAAGAGTGGCTGAGGGAACTGGGGATGTTTAATCTGGAGAAAAGGAGGCTGAGGATAGACTTTAATGTTCTTTCCTAGTACCTGAAAGGAGGGAGCAAGGTGAGAGTTGGTCTCTTCTCACAAGTCACAACTGACAAGGGAAGAGGAAATGGCCTCAAGTTGTGCCAGGGGAGATTCAGATTGGATATTGGAAGAAAATTCTTCACTGAAAGAGTTACCAAACACTGGAATAGGCTTCTCAGAGAGGTGGTTGAACTCCCCATTCCTGGAGGAGTTTAAAAGACACATAAATGTGGTGTTAAGGGACATGGTTTATCACCAGACTCTGATCAGAGTTAGAAAATGGTTGGACTCTTAAAGGTCTTTTCCAACCAAAAGATTGCTATGATTTTGTGATATACTTGTAGATAAAGCACACAGATTAAAAATAGCACTGAACAATTATTAGTTGTTTATCCCACAGTATTTCTAGGATGCAGTTTTATTTTGCATTTTAGACTGCTGTAATGTATCCAAGTTTCTGTCACGAAGCTTCTCCTTATGAGTCATCCCACAGAATTCTAATTTTAGAGCCACACTGAGGTATTATAGATGACAGTTGTATATACCCAAGTGAATAGTCTATTGCTGTGTGCAAGAAAACAGGCTACTTGTTCTGCTTTTCATAAAAAATGAAAAGGAGTCTTATGAGGGAAGTGTCAACAACCTATTACAAATCCCACAGTCTATAGAGAAAAGAAGAAAAAGCTTCAGAAGCACCATAGCTCTTGGCAGTTTATTTCTCCACCGTAAACTAAGAAAACCTGTTTGAAATACATGGCATTTTGCTAGAGATTATAACTGATTACTTAATCACACACCTAAGGTTTATATTGAGGTTCTGGTTGCTACTATTTCATAGACTCACAGATGAATCATGGAATGACTTGTATTAGAAGAGACTTTAAAGATCATCTAGTTCCAACCCCTCCACCTTATGCTAGCCCAGGTTGCTCAAAGCCTTATCCAGCCTGGTCTTGAGCACCTCCAGGAGGGGGGATTCCACAACCTCCCTGGGCAATCTGTTCCAGTGTCTTTCTAATATTTAGTCTAAATCTACCCTCCTCAAGCTTCAATCCGTTTCCTCATGTCCTATTACAACAAGCCCTTGTAAAAAGTCCCTTTGCAGCTTTTCTGTAGGCCCTCTTCAGATACCGAAGGCTGTTACAAGTTCTTCTTGGAGCCTTCTCTTCTCCAGTGTCTGGGGTTCAAATTAAAATTCCCAGAGACTCAAATAATTTTTATAGAACTAATGACAATTTGTAAAGTGCCCTTCCCTCTCCCCTCCCTCCTTCCCCAAAGAAAGGAATTGGAAGTGAGAGGAAAAGGTAAACACACCCAGATAAATCAGTCACTCGATTTGGAAGTGAAAAAGGAAAAGTTTAACAATAACTTAAAAAGGGGTATCAGAGGTAGGGAAGTTACAAAAGATGTAGGAAAGGAAAGGATAACAAATACAAAAAGGTATGAATACAACCCGAATTTCTGTGATGGTGGTGACCACCTGTGTGGAGAGATGCAGAGCGAGCGGCAGTGTGGTTCAGAGAGCTGCCGAGTGGTCGAGAGAGAGAACAGGAAGTCCCCCTGCTCTTATGGGGCAGGAAGGGGGCAGTGGGCTAACCATCACCTGGTGGTGTCCAGACCCACCCCTGGGGAGGGGTCCAGACCACCTGAGGTCAAGTGTTGAGTTCAAGGCCACTCCTCCTGGAGTGTTAACCGTATACATCCAGGCTGAACAGTCTCAATGCTTGCAGCCTGTATCCACAGGGGAAGTGCTCCAGCCCTCGTGGCCCTCCTCTGGACTCAGTCCAGCAGTTCAATGTCCCTTTTATGATGGGGACATCAGAACTGGATGCAGTACTCCAGGTGGCATCTCACAAGAGCAGAGTGAGAAGGGGAGAATCACCTTCCTCGTTTTTCTGGTAACACTTCCTTTGATGCAGCCCAGAACACAGTTGGCCTTCTGGGCTGCAAGTGCCCATTGCTGGCTCCTGCTGTGTTTTTCATCAGCTGACACCCCCAAGTCCCTCTCTTTGAGACTGTTCTTGAGCCACTCCTCACCCAGCCTATATTTGTGCTCGGGATTGCCCTGCCTTGGGTGTAAGACCTTGGGCTTGACGTTGAACTTCACGAGGTTGATCTCTCAAGCCTGTTCAAGCCCCTCTGGATGGCATCTCTTCTTTCCCACATGTCAGCTGGACCACACAGCTTGATATCATCCGCAGATTCACTGAAGGTGCACTCAGTTCCTCTGCCCATGTCGCTAGCAAAGATATTAAACAACACTGGTCCCAGTACTGACCCTTGATGAACCCCACTTATCACAGGTCTCCTTTTGGACAATGGGCCATCGGTCACAACTCTCTGAGTGCAGCCATCCAGACAGTTCCTTATCCAGAGCGTGGTCCACTCATTATGTCCATTCTTTTCCAACCTGGTGACCAGGATGTCATGCAGGACAGTGTAAAATGCTTCACACAAGTCCAGGTAAATGTCAGTTGTTCTTATCCCTTGTTTTGAGGATATCTTTTTATTTTTTCTCATTTGCTAGTAGACTCCAATTTGGGACTGGTCCATATATAATGTAATTTTCAGAAGATGTGTGAGGGAGCTAGGGCTAATTGTAAAAGCTAGTCTCCATCCTGCCTGTTTGAGCAGATCCTGATTTATTTTAGCTTCCCAGAGCTTGTTTTCATTCGGTATCAGAACTGTTAGGGAAGTAGTAGGAAAGTATCCCAGTGTCTCAAGATGGCAAACTTGGAGGTAAGTGTGGAAAAAGGAGTAATGCCAGATTAGAACTTGATGAGGGCAGTTCATCATGGGCTGTAGCACAGTTCTGGCAGAAACTGCCTGGAGACCAAGACACCACAGCTCAAACTGCTCTCACCTCTCCCCCTGGCTTATCTGTCTCTCATTATTTCCTTGCTGAGGTCATTGTTGTTAAACATATAGCATTGTGAAATCTGGAGTTTCATTGGAGGGAACATAAACATTAACATATTAAGAGACATCATTTGTGAAGCTTCTTTTACTGTCATTTTACTAGATTTTATGTAATTGCATTTCAGTATTTGTCACATAGTCCATAGCATTTTTAAGAGGATTATGCCTTCACTGTTGCACTTGGGTTTAAGTGTCTATGGAGAACGTGTGTAATCTCTTCATAACACTGAGGTGTGTGACACAAACCCACAAAACCTAGGAATCTCTCCACTAAAGAAAGTCATTTTATTCACTCTGAGATACATCTGGTACATTTAATAACATCTCATATCTGCACGGCCATCGCTGCAGAGTAAGTTACAACTCAGTTTATCCAAGCCACCAAGTGTTCAGGTATGCCGGCATAATTCCCAGGAAAAACTGATCACTGCATTATGGAGGTGCCAAGGGGCTCTACAAATGTGGTGTGTTGTTCCTGTGATTTCTGCACCTTGCTCACACAGGCTGTCTGCTGTAGCTTGTCATAACTGCTTGGACTGTCATGCCTCCACTGGTTTGCTAGGTTATAACTGTTGTACTTGGGGAGGCACCATACAGTGCAAGGACCGTATGTCTATGTTATGTATGCTTTTACTGAAGGTGCTATTGCAAGAAAGCCTCTCGCTTCCAGACCTTGTGGATGCAGCAGCTGTTCTGTAAAGGCTTTATCTTAAGCTCATTAAAACAAAGGGAAAAAAATCTTCTTTCCATAAGGTGAAGAGAATGAACTATAACATCAGTTGTGGGTGAAGAGGCATTACTGTTGGCTTTCACATCTTGGAGGGGGACAAAAACCCCTCACATATAAGACAGTGGTCTTCAAGAATATATGAGGCCAAGCCAGTGCAGCAAAGCAAAGCAAAATACTTGCTTGCTTATAATGCATAACAGGTGAAAAAGAAGAAGGATAAATCTCTCTTAGGAATGGATACTGCAGTCTTCAGACTTGACTGCTGATAAGAAATTATGGTTATTTTTGGCAAACTCAGGTTTTGGACTAGGCTTTCATTCTCCCATGGACATGAAATTAAAACATTATTACAACTGAGTTTATGTAAAGGCTCATCTCCTCATACTTTCTGTTTTGACCAGGGTTTCTATTTTCTTGTCTCATTTGCTAATACTGATGCTTGGTTTACAGACAGTTGCAAATTTTCTCTCTTACCTGACTCTTGTTAGTAACAAAAAAAAACCTGTTTAGGTCCACTAGGTAGTCAAGAAACACCACATGGTTTTCAGGAGAGAACTGAGAATCGTCATCACCAATGACAACATTTAGGAGCTCCTAGTCCAGCCTTTGTACCAGCTGAATCATTCTCTCTCACCAGTCAGATCAGCTATTTAATTGAGTGCTGTTTTGCAGCCTGGATGCTGCTGTTACATACACTCCTGCTTGAAGCTGATTTGCTTTGTTACAGTAAGAAGGACAAGAAATACATTTTAATGGAAGTCACAAAGTTTGTGCTCCTGTCCAAATAGCGGAGAAGCATTTGGGAATGGACCCTTTGCTGAGATTTGCAGCCCAGCTGGCATTTCTCTCTCAGAGTCATCACATAAACTCAGGCTGTGGTCAGGTAAGCTGGTGCTTAAGGAAGCCAAAATTCAAGCTTGTGGACAGGGGAGACAAAGGTGAGATCATTCAATGACTAATCACAAATCAGTGAAGAATCAAATATGATCAAGAAACCATGTGAGCAGAGATCTGGAGCTCTGTTAGCAGTTGTGAGTTGCAGTGACAAAACATGGATAATCATACTCTACTTTGAGGCTGATTAGACAGGACATAAGACTAATTAACCTGGATTTCTGGTTGCTTTGCATTACTGAAGTTGTGCAATGCAGGAAGAATAAGATTTGAAAAGACATTTGGGCACCTAGAGACGTGCCATTAAAAGGCATGATGTGTGGGGGTTTTATGCCTCTTTAGATACCTTTCCTCAACTTTCAAGACTAAAGTACTTCATAATCTAACCCATAAATATACAAATATAATGGATTAAAAATCTTCAATTATATTAGCATTCAGAAATTAGAGGTTTATTATTCCTGAATGTCTTTATTGCCCTCAATGTAGTTAATATTGCCTTGTTCAAGGCAGGATTGGACGTGGCACTTGGTGCCATGGTCTAGCCTTGAGCTCTGTGGTGAAGGGTTGGACTTGATGATCTGTGAGGTCTCTTCCAACCCTGATGATACTGTGAGACTGTGATACTATGATAATATTTCTAAACTTAAATATCTATCAGCAGGTGTGAGCTAAAGTCAGTTTTGTTCTATTGCCAGGTCAATTATATAAGAGAGCTGTGTGACAACCTTGTTTACATTTCTGAAGTACATACCCATCCTGCTAAAAGGCAATAGCCATGATGAAAGACTGGATTGCTGCTTTTTCATTCAAATGAAACCTTTTTCTTTTCTAATACAAAGCTCTGAATCTTACTGTGACACTTCTGCTTTCAGCTTCCCAAATAGAGAGAAATTAATTTAGATTTCTGGATTTTATTTTTTTTCTTATATCTGACTGTCAGTTTTAGGAGCAGAAAATCTGCCACTTCTCCGTCACGATGTGTTGTGGGAGGGGGGAGGCTTTAGTTGTATAATCTGCTTTCTTGCTCTTCCTTTCCAGAATCACCTTTTGTTCAGACACTTTGGTGAGCTTGTACACAGTCTTGTGTAATTCTTCTTCTAGAATCAGGAGCCTGTCTTTTCGTTTGTGTGGTTACTAGGAAAACTGGAGGTGTGACTGACTGCTGGAAGTGATCTGAATAAGTAAAAGGGATCATGAATTGTTGTGTTTGCATCTAGCTTCTAAGAGACTAATGTTTCGAGCTTACTGTCTTTGTGTGTTTGTAATTGAGGTCCTCAGCATATTAAAATCCCACATTCTCTGGGGAAAACTGTGTCTGCAGAGAAAAGCTGCTCTTCGTGATTATCAGTAAAAAGTTGTCAGGTTTGAATAGGAAATGATGTACATCTCTGAGATAATACTGTTCCATTCTGCTAATTCTTAAGTAGTCAAGGTGTTTGCTTTTTGGGGTTTGTTTTTTTAATTTGATTTTGTGAAGACATTGTGAAGGAGCACACTTTGACCTGTGGATGTGGTAAGCATTTCCAGGTGGGGACTGAAACCAAGTGAAGGTCTCATTCTTCTATGTTACTGTGAAAATGTAGGATGCCCAGGGAGGTGGTGGAGGCATTTTAATTTCTACAAAGAAAAAAGTCAGAATTTTAAATCAAAGTGACCAAAAGTCTGTCTCCTGTATAAAAGGAGTAAATACATTGTATACTTAGGAACTCACAGTGGGGCTAAAATCTGTCTCCTGTATAAAAGGAGTAAATACATTGTATACTTAGGAACTCACAGTGGGGCTAAAATCTGTCTCCTGTATAAAAGGAGTAAATACATTGTATACTTAGGAACTCACACTGGGTGCTATTTAGCCAGAGCGGACTCATCAGTATAATTTATTGCTCATTACAGACATTGGCTACTGGAATGGGCTGCCCAGGGAGGTGGTGGAGTGGCCGTCCCTGGAGCTGTTCAAGGCAGGATTGGACGTGGCACTTGGTGCCATGGTCTAGCCTTGAGCTCTGTGGTAGCAGGTTGGACTCGATGATCTATGAGGTCTCTTCCAACCTTGGTGATACTGTGAGACTGTGGACTACATATTTCACATTTACACAGTTGAGTGTTTTGATTATCACATTCCAGCTGCACTGAGCTTTAAGGATCTCACACGACTTACTGAACTAATCAAGGGGAACAAGGGGACACAGTCTCAGGTTGTGCCGGGGGAAGTGTAGGCTGGATCGTAGAAGAAGTTCTTCACAGAGAGAGTGATTTGCCATTGGAATGGGCTGCCCAGGGAGGTGGTGGAGTTGCCATCCCTGGAGGTGTTCAAGAAAAGCCTGGATGAGGCACTTAGTGCCATGGTCTGGTTGACTGGCTAGGGCTGGGTGCTAGGTTGGACTGGATGATCTTGGAGTTCTCTTCCAACCTGGTTGATTTTATGATCCTATGATGTAGCATGGCCTTTACTGCAGCCAGGAAAAATAAATCAATTTCCAAAACTGAACTGAGTTGGTTAAGTACCATCTTGGATCTACAAACAGGATGTACATCTATCTACCAGTAGAAGTCAGGTGCTCATATATCTCCTGGTAGTTACTACGAGTAGCTCTTTCTGTTTATTTTTAATAACTGGGTATTATTAATAACAGGTATATTGAAGGCCTCAAAGAGTGGCAACTGTCATCAGGAATGGTAAACAGCTTGAAATTTACAACTTAGACATTCAGCAGAACGCTGGAAGAGTGTTTGAAGAACCGTGCTCGGATTTTCAACAGTATATTTTTCTACACTATTATCTGTTAGTAACCAAAAATGTTGGAAATGAAAATCTGTAGTGTTTTGGGGTGGTGGTTTGTTTGTTGGTGGTTTTTTAAATCATTTATTCTTGGTGTAGTTCAAGTGGCAAAAAGTATAGTCACAAATACGCAGCTCGTTGTAACGGCAGCCGTGGCAATGCAGTTGTTCTCCAACTGAAATGCAAACTGCCCATTTGTATTTGGAATGAGAGCAAATCTAGAATCCATGCCGTTTCTCTGAGAGATTTTAGTGACAGAGTTAGTTAACATAACATTACTGCCAGAGATTAAAGACCTTAAATTAGTCTCACAGGCTTACAATGAAGTTTAAAAGTATCAAGCTGAATTACGGTGCTGTCACAGGTGATGCAAAAGACAGCTATAAACAGACCTGTATGAAAATGTGCATTGAACTGTCTTTGTAGCGAAGGAAAATATTGGAGTCCATTGATCAAAATTCTGGGCACTTAGCTACTTCGTGTTGCCAAAAGAGAAAGTACATAAACTGCAGCTGAGTGGAAGACGAAGTGGCCTTAAAGAGAAAAAGCCCATTTCACAGGTGGGGGGAAAATAAAACCAAATGACAACAACAAAAAGGTTTATGATGCTTCATTTGCCTCTATCAGAAAAGTTTTTTTTTATTAAAAGGTAAAAAGCTATGGATATTTTTCAAGCAAACAGAATAGAGGAACATAGGACTATGACAGGAATGAAAGAAAAAATGAAGTGAAAGCAGAAAGAACAGACACAGCTTTCTGACAGGTAGAAATGTTGAAAAAAACAGATACTGGATATTGAAAACAGTAGTAACATTGCCTTGAAAATGGAGAGAGAAGATGCTTTACACCAAAAAAGTGCTCTGGCAAGGGTTTTTTAACTGTTACTGATTGTGAACTGTCTCAGTCTACTATCAACATCTAAGAGCTTGTTTGTTTGCCCTAGAATCTGATTTTATTCTAATCATCTCTTGTAGAGACCCGGTGCAATATCCACTGGCATCTGCATTACTCTGAGGTCCTACCTCAGTGAGAAATTGAACCTAGTTTCCAATCGTGTTGTCAGTAATCTGTTTTAAAACCCTTACCCTCAAAAAGGAGAAGTCTGTCCTCTGAATTGGTAGTTTTAATTCTGACTAGAACCAAAAAGCCTATACTTGCCTGCTCCCCACCAGAATTTGACTGTTTGCTAGTTACTGGGTGATGGGTTTGATGCTGGGCCATGCATCCCTGATCCTGCAGCACTCTCTTGCCCCTACTCTGGCAATGATTTTGGAATTGTACAGCAAGAACTGTTCCTTAGTTTCTTATAAAGAAGTACCTCCATTTTTTTTCTCTCTTCCTCATAAAAGGGCCTTGTTTTTCTAGGTCATTACTTCATTTGCCAAATGATTTCTAACCATGAGTCCATGTAATTAGACCAGTTTCAGACTATTTACTTGTTAAGTTCTGGATTTCTCTGGCCTCTTTTACTACAACCTATTGCTTGGATTCTTTTATACTTAAAAATCTTCCAATTTCATTCGTATTTTACTAGTAATTGACTTGGATGACAGCAGGTTACTTTGCCATTATCTAAATGTCTGCATTTAAAAAAAAAATTGCAGCAGAAGCAGCAGAAAGCAGGAAAAGCTGCTTAATATCTGATATTTGCATGTAGTTAACGCTGCGTCAGTTATTGGTTCAGATGAATTTTTAGGCATTGTCATCTAGAATTATAGTCTGTCATAGAAACATGTAACCTGAAATGATGACATCTAAAGATGCAACTCAGTAGCTTGCCGCTGAAAGTTGCATACTGTGTTTACATGACCTCTTTCATTCTGTGCTACAGGATGCTGATCATCTGTTCTCCAGATACCTTTTTTCCTCAGTGACTGGACAGAATTGGTGGCTGATCACCAGCAATGCTGGACATAAGCTGCTTTGGCAGATTTACCCTTTAAGACCTGTGCTTTACTTAGAGGGAAAATTGTCTCTTTTCCCATACACACAAAAACCAAAGGAGGAAAAAAAAAAGTCAGAATGAGACTGAGATAAACCTCATGCTAAAGAAAAAAAGTCACTAGGGGAAATGAATCCCAGGCTTAAAGTTATTAAGTGCTCTGTGTCTCTGTAACCACAGTGACTGTGCTTTGCTGTTCACTAGTAATGACGAAATCAGATTAAGTTGTTGGCTAGCAATATAATGCATAATCCATCTAATTTCTCTAGTTCCCCTTTTTCTACCTCTGTTAACATCAAAATTAAGGGAATGTATATTTCTAACCATTTTCATGCACCTGAGACTCAAGTACAGATTGGAAAATAAAGTCCATATACTAGTGTAAGCCTCTTACTACTGTACAGAAAACACCCAGGGGTTGTAAATGATGTGTTGTCCTTGAGGAACAATCTAGGTAGTTTGGTGAAGGCTGAGACATGTTTTGGAAAAGCTAGCATGAGATGCAGCAGGTTAGACTGAGAGCTAAACTGAAAGGATTCAAAATTATGAAGCGAGAATTAGATCTGATCACTTTGTCCTGATCACCTACATTATTTCAGGGTTCAGTCCTGAGTGATGTGTTTCTGTTATGAGCACATGGAGGTGGAATGGAATAGGGCACATGAAATCTTCTCCACTTAGTGAATATCACCAGGTTGATTATGCTGAAGTAAATCTGTGTATTTTCATAGATGTGAAAGGCTGGGTTCCTATGAAGGAGGGGACAAACCTCAAACTCTCAACTGAGCAGTAGGCAGTGTATCTCACTGTGTTTTCTTATGTTCAAAGGTAGTTGCAGGTTGGGCAGGTTGCAGTTGCATGCTGCCTCAGGTTGTCTGGACAAAAGCTACCCAAGACTCTGCAAAGAAAACTGAAAAAAGCACATAAGTGTGTAGAAAGGAGGAAGTTGTCCAAGTGAATAAGTTGTTGCTAAGCAGTTTGCATTTTGCAAGTCAAGATTACCTAACATAGTAAATTTACAGAAATAGCAGAACTTTGTTCAAAGGCAGGACCTCTCCACATGGACTCGGTGAGCTCAGAGAGAGTGAAACCATACTAGCAGGGAAAGTGAAAGTTTAGCTTCATGTTGTGGAGTTCTGTGTATTAGGGGCTCCTTCTTGGCAGGAAGAGATCTTTTCTCTTGTTTACCTCCTTCTAATCAGATTCTGGGCCAGCCTGATTATTGAAGGCTGGGTATGATAGGCAGTATGACACAATGGCTGCGTTTTTGGAACTGATTTTTGTTAATAGGATTACTTGCACCGTTTTCAGCAAGCCTTGGGTATCTGCTGGCCACTTTTAGATGCTCAGTCTGGAATAAAAATACTAAGTAAAGTTGGAAATTTAATCTAACAAACTGTTACATAAATCTGTGTGTTTGCACATACATAAACATGCACCATAAAGCAACAGACATGTTTCAAATCCAGCTGATCAAATTATTGTCTGTACCAAAATGTTTACTACATCCCAAATACAAAATATCAGTACTTAGTGGAGCATAAAATTCGCTACCTATTTAACAAAACCTGAACACTGTGAATGCAGCATTTTCTTGCAATTATATGGTCAGATGTTAAGTTTCTCCAAATTACAAGTCATTTATCTTTACAACATCCCTATTTGTAAGACAAGCCACATTTTCTTACCTTTCTGGTGTAAAGACAGTAAAGAACTGCTTACAAGTAATCAAATGCAAGAGATGCCTGCAGATTTCCATGCTCTTCTACAGTTATTATTTAGTAACTGTGAGTCATAAATAAACAGGATAAACACATAGTTCCACCTTCATCCTGCATCTCTTTCATGCCCTAATGTGCAGTGACAATTCATTAAAAAAAAACTCTGCAATACTGGGAAGTGACGCTCCATAAAGAGCTTCACAGGTCATAAACAACTGTGGAAAAGGCACTGACCCCTCTCCTGCTTCAACAAGAGTTGTAACTGAGGTCATAGCTGCCTTTTCCAGTACACATGGTACTCCACCCATACGTTGTTTTCATGAAGAACTTGAAATCATGTCAAAAACATCAGAAGGAAATAATGCTTGTGTTGAATTTATGGTTGGATTTTTGTTTGTTTTCTTGAAAGGAGGTTCTTCTTCAGATGATAGTTATTTTTAGTGCTTATGAAACCAAAACACAATGAACTCTGGACTGAGCCAAGAAAGCTGTGAGCAAATATAGTATTGATGAAAAGTCAGAGACACAGAATAACTGAGTTGCCTTTGTCCTAAGCACTGCCAGTTCTGAATCTTGGCTTCTTTAAAAACAGAACTGTTCTATTGTTGGGAGACTGTGGGGTGGGTGGTCTGTCTCTGAATAGAGTTATTTTATTTTCCCCAAAACCTGCCCCCCAAACTATATACAGAAAATAATTTAGTTTTAATTAGCAGATTCAGTTAGGTTGAGAAGATCTACAAGGATACCATAGGAAGATTTGACTATTTTGGAAGTCAGAAGTTGGAAAAGGCTGAGCTATTAAACATAGCATCCCCCACTATTAATCAGGCTGAGCTATTAAGTTTACTCACAGGTGAGTCAGGCTGGCTGAAAGAAAGGGTGGCACAGATGCTTGTCCCCTCGCTCTCTTTCAGAAGCCTCCGAGGATCCTTAAGGACTATAAAGCCTGCATAAAGGGTGCTTAAGGTGGAAGCCATCCAAAGCAGAGACAGCTCTGTGCCTCAGGAGCCTGTCCTTCAGAGCACCAGGGGCTCCTTCTGCAGAAGCTATCCAGGCAGGGGAGAACTCTAAGGCAGGAACACCCCAAGGTGGGAAGTCCCCCCGATATTTATCCCCTTCCTAGACACAGAGCTGAGTTACCACTGCCTAGGCGCGAAGCACACAGCCAATCCCCAGCCTGATTCCAGCGCAGGCCCTGCACAGGGCACCCCTCATGCTGGAAGGGCCCTTTGCTCCCCCCCTTCACGCCTGCAGGGCAGGGGGGAACAGGTCTTTTTGTGCCTTTTCCTCCCATTCAAACCACAGAGGGAGAGGAATTTTGGGGTATACAGGACTCCAGGACAGTCTCCACAACATGGTCTTTCTTCAAGAGCTCATTAATTACTGTCCTCTGTGACAAAACATCAATAATTTGATGTACAAAACATCAGTAATATTTGTACATCCTAAGGCAAATGTAATTTTGTCTCTCTGTACAAAACATCAAATTCTGTTCTGTTGCAGAATCATGTTTTCTGTATGTATTGGCAAAATTAAGCCTCCAGATAGTTCAATAGGGCTGCTGGGCTTTTTGGAGTACTTAAAAAATACTTTATGGCATGCTATACAGTTTTAAATTACATATTTTTTTTTATACTAGCCTGATATAATTTAAGTGTGCAACTACCTGAAGGGAGGCTGTAGCCAGGTGGGGGTTGGTCTCTTCTCCCAGGCAACCAGCAACAGAACAAGGGGACACAGTCTCAAGTTGTGCTGGGGGAGGTATAGGCTGGATGTTAGGAGGAAGTTCTTCCCAGACAGAGTGATTGGCATTGGAATGGGCTGCCCAGGGAGGTGGTGGAGTCACCATCCCTGGAGGTGCTCAAGAAAAGCCTGGATGAGGCACTTAGTGCCATGGTCTGGTTGACTGGATAGGGCTGGGTGCTAGGTTGGACTGGATGATCTTGGAGGTCTCTTCCAACCTGGTTGATTCTGTTCTATTCCAGATTGAAGTTTCATAGCAGCTTCAAAGCTCTCAGTATGAAACTTTTCTCTGAAACCTGAAAAGAGCAGAACACATTCTTAGAGCATTACAAAAGTGCTGCCAATACTCTGATGGTAATATTAGGTTTCTCAGGCAAGTGGTAACTGGCAGGAAAAAAAACTCCACAGAACAACATACCAGGGAATCACAGGTCACAAGTTCTTTTGGGGGTTGGATAAATTTGGAGGTGGAGGAATTAGAGGAATTGTTCAGTGCCAACCTGCTTGGACATCAGCCATTGTGTCCAATGGCTGTGGTAAAATTTCTGTGGGCAGTATTTACCTTCAAATAGTAGTCAAAGTTGGTCTTAACTAAACTTGAAAGCCTGCATGTGCGGGCCAGTATTTTTGTGACTTTTCACTAGAAATGGCCTGGAAAGAGTGTAAAAATCTTTGTGCTATGAACTAGATAGTGAGGAGATACAGATAAAAAAACACAAAAGAAGAAAAAAGAAAAAGAAAGATGTTTTCAAGATTTATGTGGAACCACTGACTGGCACGGATTCTTGTGTTTGTGAGCTTTAGAGAAAGGTAACTTCAAAAGGGCTTGCAAAGATGAGTCTCAACTGCTTGATATCGTATGGTAAGTCAGCCATTTGAGATAGGGGGAGCAGTCTGAAAGCAAAGCTAGAGAAACTAACTATGTGAAAGCTGAGGGATGTAAATGGCAGTGTAGGAACCAAGGGCAATTTAAAAGATTTATGGGGATGTTTGGCTTTGGTTTTAATTATTTTTATTTGAAATAGCAGAATGGTACCAAAGAAGACAGCATTTAGGGCAATCGCACCGCTGAGGCAGTTGCGGAAGGAAATCATTTTAGTAGCTGTATGCCACATCTGATAGAGAGTACAATGGACCAAGGAACCAACGTGGAGAAAGGAGGACAGGGTGACCCTGAAGAATGAAGACAAAAAATAAATGTCTGTACTATACCCAAACGACTAGAGTCAGATGTCTCTTCTCAGAAACTTAGTTGTAGCTATGAGAGACTGATACGCTGTCCTCATTTATCTGCGGCTAAAACACCACAGAACTTCCTCCAAAGAACTTTGCTTTTTCCACCTTTAAAAGCTTTGGAAATGCTGAAAGTGCAGAATGTACACTTCCCCCACAATTTGTATTGAGAGTTACTTTGTTCAACTCTGTACCTCTTTTGTGCTTCAGTGTAGTTTATTACAGTAGCTTCATTGCCATAGTTCCTCAGGCTGCTTGAAGCAGTCTTCACTCAATCTGCAGTTATTTATAAGGGTGATTGCTTGACCTTCACAGCCCCGCCAGATCAGCCTGCCAGGGTGTGCTACTGATCTGCCCTGGAAGAGAAAGACTGACTTGGGATGCTTCTGTTACCTTTATCTCATTGCTGTCCACAACTACCTGAAGGGAGGTTGTAGCCAGGTGGGGGTTGGTCTCTTCTGCCAGACAACCAGCAACTGAACAAGGGGACACAGTCTCAAGTTGTGCCGGGGGAGGTCTAGGCTGGATGTTAGGAGGAAGTTGTTGGCAGAGAGAGTGATTGGCATTGCAATGGGCTGCCCAGGGAGGTGGTGGAGTCACCGTCCCTGGGGGTGTTCAAGAAAAGACTTAGTGCCATGGTCTGGTTGACTGGATAGGGCTGGGTGCTAGGTTGGACTGGATGATCTTGGAGGTCTCTTCCAACCTGGTTGATTCTACGATTCTGCCTGCAGAGTGCATGTGTTTATCATCCGGCTGGTTAGAAGACCAATGCACACTGTTTATCCTGAAAGGTGAAAACAGAAATAGTACTGTTTCTTTTTTCTTTCCTAGTAAGATGTAGATTAGTAGAAAATAATGCCTGGCATCTGACAATGCTTCCCCTGACATTCTTGGTCACATGTATGTGTGTGTGGATCTCCTTCCCGTAGGGGCTTCTAAGGAAAAATTCTCTGAGGTTGTCCTATAGATCTTTCACAACTACCAGTCCTTGCCCATTTGAGAATTCAGGAGATGCTCTTTTAGGGCACCTCTGCGATCTCTAATTGGTTTCTGGTGAATGGGATGAGTAGGTGGTTTATCAGCAAAGAGCCTTAGGCAGAGTATTCTACAGGACAGTCCTACTGCTCAGACCAAGTCACAACTGATTACTTGTTACTTAAGCTCAGGATCTTTTAAGTCTTATCCTACATAATATCCAAAGAGGGTTTAAGTAGTAATGCCATAATAAAAAGTTAGACTTTTACTCTGATGAGCAGTATTCTTTACTGTGAAAGGTCTTTATAATGCGTTATGTTCAGTAACACAAGCACCACCGTGCAAGCCATATGCAGTTGTATCACAATGATGATAAATGTAACTGAAACTCTGTCTCAGGGAGGCCTTCATCCAAGACTGATGGAGAAATTGCAGAGTCGACCCAGAATCGTGGTCAGGAATCAAGGGCATGTGGAGAGACCTTGGTACTGAAGAGATGCTGGCAAATTTGTGAGATTCAGAAGCCTCACTGGGAATCAGAGGGAGAGTATGTACAGGACCCTACAGACCTGTCAGCCTGACCTCAGTGCCAGGGAAACTGATGGAGCAGGTTATCTTGGGGGCAATAACAGCGCACCTGAGGGATGGCCAAGGGCTCAGGTCCGGCCAACATGGATTCAGGAAGGGCAGATCCTGCCTCTCCAACCTGATCTCCTTCTATGATCAGGTGAGCCACTTGGTGGATGTGGGGAGGCTGTGGATGTGGTCTGTCTGGACTTCAGCAAGGCCTTTGACACTGTCCCCCACAGCAAACTGCTGGCTAAGCTGTCAGGCCACGGCTTGGATGGTAACACTCTGTGCTGGGTGAGGAACTGGCTGGAGGGCCGAGCCCAGAGAGTGGTGGTGAATGGTGCCACATCCAGCTGGCAGCTGTCACTAGTGGTGTCCCTCAGGGATCAGTGCTGGGCCCCATCCTCTTTAACATCTTCATAGATGATCTGGATGAGGGCATTGAGTCAGTCATCAGCAAGTTTGCAGATGACACCAAGCTGGGGGCTGATGTGGCTGGGTTGGAGGGCAGAAGGGCTCTGCAGCGGGACCTTGACCGCCTGGACAGATGGGCAGAGTCCAATGGGATGGCATTCAATGGCTCCAAGTGCAGGGTGCTGCACTTTGGCCACAACAACCCCATGCAGAGATACAGGCTGGGGTCGGAGTGGCTGGAGAGCAGCCAGACAGAGAGGGATCTGGGGGTGCTGATTGATACCCGCCTGAACATGAGCCAGCAGTGTGCCCAGGTGGCCAAGAGAGCCAATGGCATCCTGGCCTGCATCAGGAATGGTGTGGCCAGCAGGAGCAGGGAGGTCATTCTGCCCCTGTACTCTGCACTGGTTAGACCACACCTTGAGTACTGTGTTCAGTTCTGGGCCCCCCAGTTTAGAAGGGACATTGAGATGCTTGAGCGTGTCCAGAGAAGGGCGACGAGGCTGGTGAGAGGCCTCGAGCACAGCCCTACGAGGAGAGGCTGAGGGAGCTGGGATTGTTTAGCCTGGAGAAGAGGAGGCTCAGGGGTGACCTTATTGCTGTCTACAACTACCTGAGGGGTGGTTGTAGCCAGGAGGAGGTTGCTCTCTTCTCTCAGGCGGCCAGCGCCAGAACGAGAGGACACAGCCTCAGGCTGCGCCGGGGGAAGTTTAGGCTCGAGGTGAGGAGAAAGTTCTTCACTGAGAGAGTCATTGGCTACTGGAATGGGCTGCCCAGGGAGGTGGTGGAGTCGCCGTCCCTGGAGCTGTTCAAGGCAAGGTTGGACGTGGCACTTGGTGCCATGGTCTAGCCTTGAACTCTGTGGTAAAGGGTTGGACTTGATGATCTGTGAGGTCTCTTCCAACCTTGGTGATACTGTGAGACAGGCCACCTGAGAGAAGAGAGCAACCTCCTCCTCGAGAAATATCATGTGGGATACATGGGTTCAAAGACTGGGCTGGCAAAAGTATGAACAGGGAAAAGAGTAGCATTTCAGCCAAGTTGCAAATTGAACGTCTAGGAACAGCTAGGGAGATGGCTCAGCTGATATTTGGGGAAGCCCTCTAGTGTCTCACAGTCCAGGTGCTGGCTTATAAGGCTTATCCCAGCTTTCGGTTCTCATTTGTTGGTAGAATCTGACTGTTGAAGCAGAGCCTTACAAAGGCTAATGAAGAAGCAGCATTCATCTGTTTCCCTGCTTATTCTTTGTGCAGAAAAAAAACCAAAAATCATTTTCAAATGGAGGTTTCAAATGGCTTTCCCCTATATTGTTACTGCCTCTAAAGTATTGTTAATGCTGAAATGGTCACTAGAATAGCTACATTTTCATCCAATTAACAGATGCATGTGCACACATACATTTATATTGGCCATTCATGTATGTGTGCATGAACGTGTGCATGTAAGCTGAAAGATATTACTCAGGAGCACTGGTGGAAACACTGTCATATTTCATTCTTGTCTAAAATGTTATTTGCTGGGAGGGATGAAGAGGATCTGTAATCATACAGTTTAGTTTTTAAGGACACATGCAGCTCTGTTAATCATATTTTTCAAATAGGGAATATTTTCAAGGTTACTTAGTCTAGCTGCAGTGTTTTGGACCTGTAATACACTTGACTGTTTATTTTTTAAAGGCCACATTTTTAACTTGGATCCCTAGAGCTATATCCATATTTCTGTACCTAAATACAAGTGGCCTCATTTTCAGCAATTAGGAGCACCTTCAGCCCCATTTGACATCACTGTGATTCCTGTGCTTCTCTAATAATGACAAGTGAAGGTATCTGCAAAACGTTCCATCATGCTCTACACAGTAGAATTAAAATACTGAAGTTTTAATATCTTCCACCTCTCAGATTGTCTTTGTGCAGTATTACATTGTTTTATCCAGAAGGCAGACTGTGATGGTTTGGGTGTCCCCCACCCCCCACACTTTAGAAATCACCCAGACTAGACTCAGCTGGCTCTGGAAATATGAATGAAGCTTATATTTAGAGCTGGCACAATGTACAAGCAGATATTTACAGTATATACAGTTATAGACAGAAATAGACAAGGGAAAAGTAATACAGAAACACAACTCCCCTCCCAGAAACCCGAGTCCCCAGGAGGGGCTCTCAACCACCCCCTCACCTTCCCCCTACCCCTCTCAACCTTACCCCAGTCCCAAGGAAGAATGGAGGTTCAGCCAGGAGGACTAAGAAGCAAAGGTGAATCAGCCAAAGCAAATGGAGGGTGAGGTTAGAAAGCAAGATGGAGTTCAGCCAGCAGCCTCAGCTCCCCAGCAGGCAAAGAGAGCCGAGAGCACAGCCCAGAGCAAAGTGCCCAGCGAAGTGACTTTGTCTAATGTTTTGCTTTTCTTTTCTACACATCTCAGCGAGACTGTGAGCGAAGTAGACATCACCATTGTTTTCATTTCTCAGCCTATGATCTACTTCTCACCAAAACATTCTAGCTAGGCTCAAACTAGCACACAGACAAGTTTTGACCTTGTATGGATGTGACATTGTGATGGTTTGGGTGTCACCTGCCCCCTCCAAATTTAGGAAAAATCACCCAGACTAGACTCAGCCAGCTAGAAGTTAAGGAATGAAGCTATATTTACAGCTTAGCCCAATTTACAAGCATATAGATACACAAATATACACCGTTATATACATGTTAAAAGTAAAGCAGAAACACAATACCCCTCCTAGAAACAATCAGAGCATATATATACAAGCATATATATACACAGTCATATACATGTGAAAAGCAATACAAAAACACAATACCCCTCCCAGAAATCAGAGTCCCCTTAAGGGCTCCTGACCCAAACCCCTTCCTCCTTCCTCTTTCCCTCTGTTCAGAAATAACCAGACCAACCCACATATATCTCAGGTGATAAATCTGGAGATCTGAGGTGAGATGTTTAAAAGACGACAAGGAGGTTAGAGGAACAAAGGGCTTACGCTGGATTAGAGTTAAGGCAGAGACAGCCACACAGAGCGGACCAAAAGAAGGACCAGCCAGAAGTGAGAGCTGAGAAGTGTGTAAGGAGTGTCTTATCTATGTTTTGCCTAGTTGGGTTTCTCAGCAGAGGAATGGGTGATACAGGGTACTGATGGGTTTTTTAATTTTCTTCTCACAGCTAAGGATTTAATTTCTCTGAGTAAAATATTCCAATTAGCCTCAAACCGGCACAGACATCAAGTTAGGACTCTGCTTGCTTTTACACTGGAAGCTACTAAACCCCACCATTTTGCAAGCTCTGTTTCTGTGCGGAAGCTGAAGTAATTTTAATTGCCACAGCAATTGTCTGCTTGTTTTCTCTTGTGCTGTTTTTTTGTGAGAGTACACACCCAAAATCTATGGATCTCATCCAGCTTGGCTGAGACAGCACAATATAGATAATTGTTTACATGCAGTTGTTCATATCTCCCAGCTCAGTTCTTCAGAGTTAATTTTGTTAACACATTTTTAAGTTGTGAAGCTCTACTATTTTCTGGCCCAGGGTTATAACAGATATCCAGAAGGTTTGAATTAGATGCTAACAAATTATTTGAAATCAAATGTGACTTTTCTCTCACTCAAGTCTGTTCCATTTAGGGAGAACTCTGCATGTTTTCAAGTGTTAGCAAAATCTTTTGTGACCATTTCCTTTGGAGGCAGTACTTCTAATGGTTTAGACAAAAACAGTTACTGTGGGGTTTTTTAGATATGATACTAGACATTTTTTATCCAGGCTTTAGTGTCATTTGAAATACATTTTTAAAAACAAATGTAATTTGTGCAAGTCCAACAAGTGTAAATCTGGTTTTGTGTTTGGCTTCTGCCCTCCTAATTTTTGGCCTATTTTTCCAATATTTGGTTGCATTATATTTTATCTCATGCAAAAACATATGTAAGGATGAAAATAACCTCAGTCAGGGCAAGTCAGCATTGCTTCATTTCACTTGAGCAGAACACTGAGGAGCTGGCCTGTATCATTAGATTTGATGATCTTTAAAGGTCTTTTCCAACCAAACAATTCTATGCACATGCAGCTAATGATCACAGGATCACAGCTCACAGGATGTTAGGGGCTGGAAGGGACCCAAGGAGATCATCGAGTCCAACCCCCCTACCGGAGCAGGACAATCCTATCTGACACAGATCACACAGGAACACATCCAGACAGGCCTTGAAAGGCTCCAGAGAAGGAGACTCCACAACCTCCCTGGGGAGCCTGTTCCANAGTAGGGGGGGAGGAGAACCTCCCTTGATCTGCTGGACACACTCCTCCTAATACACCCCAGGATCCCATTGGCCTTCTTGGCCACAAGGGCACATTGCTGTGCCATGGCTAACTTGTTAGCCACCAGGACCCCCAGGTCCCTCTCCACAGGACTGCTCTCCAGCAGATCACCTCCCAGCCTGTCCTGCTGCAGTTTATTATTCCTCCCCAGATGCAGGACTCTGCACTTGTCCTTGTTGAACTTCGTCTGGTTTCTCTGTGCCCAGCTCTCAGTCTGCCCAGGGCTCTCTGGATGGCCACACAGCCCTCAGCTGTGTCAGCCAAGCCTCCCAGCTTGGTGTCATCAGCAAACCTGCTGAGCAGACATCATAGGGACTACTTGTGTTAACATTCCACGGCAGACCCTTTGAGCAGTCACCATCTGTTTTGTCTGTGTCTGTGTGGCACCTACCAAATGTTTGTATTGCTAGGACACAATGCGATATAGATCCTAAAAATATAAATATGCTTGATTCTAATGAGACTTTTGCATAGGCACTCTGCTAAGCTAAACATACTGTGTTAAGACCACTAAAGAGCCTAATTCTGTAAGCTGGTGTCCTAGAAATGGCTGGGGCTTTTGCATACAGGATTATCTTGCAGTGTGAATCCATCAGTGATGATGCCTGGCTGGGCCTGCACTCTGGGGAAAGGTCCCAGTGAAGCACTTGCCCTGTACTTGCTCTGTCCCTGTCTATATCCCTATCACGATAGTGATGCATCTGGGAAGAGGGAATGATAACATGATGTTATGTGATTGATTTCCTCTGATTGTGCATTCATGCAGAGCACTTCCTTTCAGATCTGCTGGTGTAGAATACCTAAGTTAATAATTCCAAAAGGTTTTCTTTTCTCTGAAGCATGAGTGCCATGGCCTCATCATCTTGGTTGAACCTGTCCAAGTAAAAATTGCCATACAACTGTGTAAATCTCTAGACATTCCTGTATTTATTTGTTTATTGCTATGCAAAATATCGAAAATGCACCAGAAGATGTTGGGAATGTGTGCTTGAGGAAGAAGCAATAAGTGCTATAAACTTTTGTTTAACCAGCAAAGAATATGGAACTGTGCATGCCTCAGAAATTGCACCGTGTTAGAGTTCAGTGCCTTTGGTTGTGAGCAATACTGATTTTAATTTAATGAGCATTTGTTTTTTCAGCTTCAAAACATTGAAAGGCAAATTACTGTGAAACATAGATTTATAGTTGTAGCAAAGATTAGATGCACTTTGTGGGATGTTCTCTTTATGGTCTTCATATTTGTGTTTTTGGTGCCTGAATGTCTAAAGGTTCTGTGCCATCAGTGTACTTAAAATACCATTTTCAGCCTTTGAGTGGCCAGCTACCATAATATTTGATGCTTCTTGGATTCAGTTTTTAGTTAAATACTTGTATACGGTTAACACTCCAGGAGGAGTGTCCCTGAACTCCACACTTGACCTCAGGTGGTCTGGACCCCTCCCCAGGGGTGGGTCTGACACCACCAGGTGATGGTTAGCCCACTGCCCCCTTCCTGTCCCATAAAAGCAGGGGGACTTCCTGCTCCTTGCTCTCTCTCTTGATTGCTCTCTGCATCTCTCCCTGCACCCCTGCATCTCTCCACACATGTGGTCACCACCATCACAAACTCAGGTTGTATTTATACCTTTTGTATTTGTTATTCTTCCTTCCCTACACCTCTGTAACCTCCCTACCTTTTAAGTTATTGTTAAACTTTTCCTTTTTAACTTCCAAATCGAGTGAGATTGATTTATTTGGGTGTGCTTACCTTTCCTCTCTACTTCTAATTCCTTTCTTTGGGGAAGGAGTGGGGGAAGAGGGAAGGGCACTTTGCAAATTGTCATTGGTTCTATCAAATTCATTAGAGTCTCTGGGAATTTAAAATCAGAACCCAAAACAGTACTGAAGTGAACCACTAAATCATCTGCTGGTCTTCACGGCTGAGGATGACGCAGGTGTCTGGCTCCAGAAGATAAAGATAACAAAATAATTTCAAAGATTCTGGGGAGTTGGTCTTTATATCATATCCTGAGAATGTTACCATCTCTGAAGTGGATCCTGCAGGGGGAATTTAAGAAACTTCTCTCCTACAGTTTGTAACTCAGATGTGAGCCTTTCAGTGGAAGCTGTCATTTGAGCTGATTCTCCAAGCAGTTTCATCACACTTTTGCTGCTCAGGCTTACGTTCACCTGACCTCACGATGAGTAAATGAGACTGATCTGATAGCCATGGGCTTTGGGAATAAGATACATTTTCTACAGTGCATCACTTAGGTGACACTTTTACACGATGATTACATTAGCTACGTTTGTACTAATTGTGTTAATGCTTTAATAGCAGTTACAAAAATACAGGTGGAGTAGTTTTCATTTTACACTGTGAAGGTGATGGAGCTGTCATTCATCTCCTGAGATCCTGAAGGTCCTACTCCATTCTCCTACCTCCAATGAAAAATGGTCTGCAGGCGTCTGCAGATGTTTGCTTTCAAAATCACTTTTTGATACTCTTCTCGTCAGTCTTAGAAGTTGGCCAGTAAGTTTGGACTAGGCTAAGGTAGCAATGGGAAACAGTTTTTCACAACACTCCACTATTAAGTTCTCTCCTAATTAGTACACAAGCTTGTACCTGCTGAAGTTAGTAAATGCTTCTTGGACTTGAATCAAGGACTTTAAATCTTTGGTTTCTTCCAGGAAGTATGGCTTCTTTGCCAAAGCCATTAGAAAATACTGTGGTATGCAGCTATCAGTTTGTGAGGGATAGATCAAGATACCAGGTTGTAGCATGCAATCATTTCCACCTCTGTTATTCTAGTTTCCTGGTATGAAATAACATCAGTAGTCACACATGTATGCCAAGGGTATAAAAGCAGAGCGAGTTACAAACACATTAAACAGTTTGTTGTAATGCTGTCCCAGTAAGCAGCGGAATGAAGTGTTTGAGCTCCCTGTGCCGTGGCAGACATGTTTGGGCTTGTTTGCTGACAAGGCAGCATGTAGATTTTCTCCTCTGCCACAGAGAAGAAGTAGTACTTTCTCACACTAGAGGAAAAATTCAAAATGAAGATGTGCAGCCTTTGGATGCAAACATTGTCATAATGAGAAAATCTTAACCAAATTGGTACAGGAAGAGTTTGTGTAAGCACAGTGTGAAACACAGGGCTCAACTGGTAGGGAGGACTTCAGTTATGTAGTTATTTCACAGCCAAACCTCCCTTGAAGAGGTGGACAGTATTTGGTCCCCCTTGGGACCAGCACCCCTCTTCTCTCAATGCCAGGCCTCTTTGCCAAGTCCACTGCCAAGTCCAGCTGTTTGCACCATCACCTGTTACGCCATTAACTGCTTTCCCCATTCTGTGCTCCCTGACCCCCCCCTCAGTGTACTGCCACAAATTCATCGCTTCTAGGAGAATTTACTAGAGGCACTCTAATTGTTTCATCCATGTCCCTCTGGGGCATGGCTTCCCTTCACCACTGAAAGGTCTGTTTCACCAGCTAGAAAATATACCAGTAAATAGAAAAGAAGAAGGAAGGACAGAAGTGTGGCCAGCAGGTCAACGGAGGTGATTCTCCCCCTATACTCTGCTCTGGTAAGACCCCACCTGGACTACTGCATCCAGTTCTGGAGCCCCTGTTACAAGAGGGATGAGGACAAGCTGGAGCATGTCCAGAGAAGGGCCATGAGGATGCTCAGAAGGCGGGAGCAACTCTGCTGTGAAGACAGACTGAAAGAGTTGGAGCTGTTCAGTCTGGAGGAAGCTCTGAGGTGACCTTCTTGTGGCCTTCCAGTATCTGAAGGAGGCCTACAAAAAAGCTGGGGAGGGACCTTTTAGGCTATCAGGGAGCGACAGGACTGGGGGGAGTGGAGCAAAGCTGGAGGTGGGTAGGTTGAGGCTGGATGTGAGGAGGAAGTTGTTCAGCATGAGAGTGGTGAGAGCCTGGAATGGGTTGCCCAGAGAGGTGGTTGAGGCCCCATGGCTGGAGGTGTTTAAGGCCTGCCTGATTTAGGGTGGGGTGTCCCTGCCCATGGCAGGGGGGTTGGAACTAGATGATCCTTGTGGTCCCTTCCAACCCTGACTGATTCTGTGAAATTCACCCAGTCATTTTTTTCTTTCTTAATGAGATTTTTTTTCTGAAGTGTGGTTTCATGCTGTGAGTAATACCTGATTATTATACTAATGGCTTGTTTGTCTTGGCAAAAAAAAAATAGGAAAACTAATTACATTAACTGCTGATAATGCTGCCTCTATTGAATTACCATAAGCAAATATTTTATTGCTCTGACATCAAGTACTTAGGTATTTATTTATTAGTTCAAAATGGCCTGAGGTCTCCTCTTCCTCTCCAGTGGACACACATAAAGCAGGATGATGTGCAGCTGACTTCTTAGGGCTGCACAGACCTTGTTTTTTTCCCAGAAACTACTTGTTGTCTTCAGCAGAGATGATGTGTAGGCCAGGTACACATTCTTACCACAAGCTGAGAAGGAGCTAAACAAATTCATTACTTTTGATCAATTTTTTGCAGAGAAATTTTGGCTATTTGTGCTGTTCTTGTTGTAAAGAGGGTGAGGCCAATGCCTTTCCTGTTTTGCAAAGTTGTGTTTAATATAAGTTTCAGCAGTGTCTTAGCCTGGTAGGAAATACCTCTTGGTGTTGTAAATCAGGTTCATTTGTGTTCCTGAGCCAGCACCCCAGTTGCATATCAGTTGGAGGGTATGGCTGTGGACCTATTTTTCTAAAGAGGAAATGAAGTTCAGCTCTTTTGCTGCCCTTCCTATCACTATTACACCCTTCTGCACCATCAGTGAGCACAGTGCTTTTTTAATACTGCTTGAGAAAGCCATAATTTGACAGGATTGCACCTGGCATATGTGAAGTAAAAAGCAGCATGTTGCTGGATACAAACAAGGTCGCCACTGTGCTGCCCACTTTATTGGTGCCAGAGTCCTGAGAGCCTAAGCTGGAGCTGCTGCCTTCCCCTGTGGAGTGGCTTCTGCTGTGGGAACAGAAGGGATGTGAGCCTTTGGAAGCCATAGCTGCTGCCTTGACTTCCTACAGGGTCTGTACTTCAGACTTAGGGGGACAGCTTTACTATAATGGATGTTAGCATTTAAATACTTTGCCTAATAACTCAGACCTTTGTGTGTTTCTGAAAGTTAACTTAAAACAAAAAGAAGCAGCAAGTGTTTAGGGCTGGTAATTTTGGGTGAACACTAGTAACCTTTCTCTGAGTGGTGTTCTGATGTACAGCACAGTCCTCATGTTTTGCCTTTCAGTATTCTGTTCCCTTTAGACAAAACTGAGAAGTGTGCTTGTGAATCTTGAAGTGCCTCAGGGATTTTATTTACAACATTAATTCAGATCCTTTGTGCCTGTGTGGGGTCTCAGAATAATTTTGCTTCATGATTTTGGGAATAAAATAGAAGAATCCCGAAGACTATCAAAATCAAAAATACAGATTGAAAAAGGTAAAGCTTATTTTTTTGTGGCTTTTTTCCTGCCTTTTATTTAGTCTGACTTCACAGCTCCATAAGCTTGACCCACCTGTGATTTTCATTGTGCTCTGATTTACTTTGGTGCAGCTCTAATGATGTCAGTGGAATGGCTCAGTGTGAATTCACAATCAGGTCAAGAACTTTTAAGCTTTCTAGAAGGTGTCCTCAGGTATGTCATGAAACGATGATATAGAAAAGAAAGTGATACAAGCTGAATGTAATGCATAAAAAAATGGTTGTGCAAACAAGCACAGTGGGTGGCTCAGATTTACATTTGTAATTTTTTCATACTATGGTAATTAAAATCAAAACAAAAGGGCAAAGCATCCTAGATACAGTGAAAAAAACAACAAAACAAGTTCCTTCTTGTTAAACCAATGCAGAATTGGTTTAACAAAGTTTTACTCAGGTGGTTTTGCCCTTTTTTCTGTAATACAAATAAATCTTAAGCCATTATGCTGTTATTGATGGGCTACTATTTAACCCCCTCATTTGAAAATAAATTAAGTAAATGATGAATTTCATTACAAAGTATATATGTAAGTTAATATCAGTGGACTGGACACATATTTATTTTGATTTGTTGAACATTTGTTGCTATTTCTTAGAAGATAAATGCTTCTCACAAAACATTCCCATTGTTGTGATTCAGTAGCACTGCTCTTCATGCTGAGTGTGATGAAGTAGGATATTACACAATAATAAATGTTTTCTGTTGACTCTGCAGAGAGCAAAGTAAAGCTTGTCAAGGTTGTATGAGTTGCCCAGGGAGGTGGCTGAGGTGTTTAAAGCCAGGCTGGGTGAAGCTCTGGCCAGCCTGATCTAGGATAGGGTGCCCCTACCCATGGCATGGGCTTGGAAATAGATGATCCAACCTTGACTGATTCTATGATTCTAAGGTAACATGAATGTTGGAATGTGGAGTAATGTTTGTTAACATACGTGTTGCAGGCTCTGGGAGTCTTCATCACCCGGGATAGAATTCAGCTGAATGTTGCCTTAGTGCTTCTCCAGTCCTTACCTTTTCTTACTAAAGTCAAGCTTGAGACAGTAGGGAGTTAATGCAGCCAGGTTCAGTTGGGTTAAGTTTTTATATCTGGTGTATGTAAGGACCACCAGGTCCTTAAATGTATCCAATGAGTTTCTGTAACACTTCTTCTATGAAAGGCAGCAATTTGGGTCATATTTAGCCCACAGGAAATTTGGGAAGAAATTTTGCCTGCACAGTAATGTGAATCTTCTTCACTCTTTTTCTGGTCCTGTTGTCTCTTAGTTCATGAGATTACTGTCTCTGTGCTTACAGATGCAAACAGTATGTTGTGTCCATTGGAGCATGCGTGGATGTTATACCAATTGCTAATGTTTTCTGAACATGTAATTAGCTGCCCAGTAACTGCCCTTGAGAGCAATCAGTGTGCACTTCCACTGCAGGAGGATCAGGAAGATGTTTGGAAAAAACAATAAACCACAGACTATGTCAGCATTGATTTGACTTCATCTTTAGGTCAGGTCCTTGGTTTAAGAGAACCTAATTTCATGCCACTCAAGCAGAATAAAATATGGAGTCTGGAATGTCTACTCTTGGTTTTCTTTAACAAAAAATGTGTGCTACTCTGCCTTCAAGCCTATGAGGAGAGGCTGAGGGAGCTGGAGTTGGTTAGCCTGGAGAAGAGGAGGCTCAGGGCAGACCACATTGCTGTCTACAACTACCTGAAGGGAGGTTGTAGCCAGGTGGGGTTGGTCTCTTCTCTCAGGCAACCAGCAACAGAGCAAGGGGACACAGCCTCAAGTTGTGCTGGGGGAGGTATAGGCTGGATGTTAGGAGGAAGTTGTTGGCAGAGAGAGTGATTGGCATTGGAATGGGCTGCCCAGGGAGGTGGTGGAGTCACTGTCCCTGGGGGTGTTCAAGAAAAGCCTGGCTAGGGCACTTAGTGCTGTGGTCTGGTTGACTGGATAGGGCTGAGTGCTAGGTTGGACTGGATGATCTTGAAGGTCTCTTCCAACCTGGTTGATTCTATTCTATTCCCATTCTGCAGAGGATCTACACTGGGAGCAGACCAAAGCCTGTAATAAACATGGTCAGAGCAATGTAGTGTTCAACAAAACAGGAAATATTTCAGCAAACTGTGTTTATGGTGTTGTAGGCTTTATTGTTTACCTCATTTAGGTGCAGATAGAGTGCCTTATAAAATGCACATACACAGGCATACTTAACTTGCACAGTTTCTCCTGAAGATCATTATCTGGTGTAAGGGGTGAATGAGCTAAAGGAAAAGGTGGTTTTTGTTCTTGAGAATGTACTCTTGTTGTATTTTTCTGCTTGAATATGAACTGAACTGAAGCAAAGACTTTTTTTTCCTTCTCCCTCTGGCAATTTGTGGTAAATCAAAATACACACATCTTACAGGTGCTCCTTGAGACCGATGTTCTGATTACTTCCAGCAGTGAAATGTCAGGGCCTTTGAAATGTACCTGTCAGGTTTGTCTGTTGAAGGGATGGATATTGAACACTGGTGTTCCTGGTGGTGGGGAGCATTCATTAGGATTAATTTGGAGCCTTATGTTAGGTGAAAATTAGGTGGACCTGAGAAATTTCAAACTTCTAAAATTCAGTAAAATATCATTTTCAACAAAACCTTCTCAATGCATGTAGTTGTGACTGCTCTTCAGCATGGACGAGTGAGCCATCTTGTTCACGGCTTTCTGCCGTGCGCATGTACGCCAGTATGGGATAGACACTCCTGAGAGCAGAGTCTGTGTGTGCTTCTCCAGGTACTGTGCAGCAGTCTGGTCTACTGCATGAACTTCATTGATTTCTGTTCCTATTAGTTATTGCATCTTTTACAGGATGGTAAAGGGTGTCATAGCATTCAGACTGAAAGGAGGTCTGTAGTTCAGCTTCCAGCTGTGTCAGTTGTGAACTCTGACCAAGTTGCTGGTGTCTTTATCTTCGTGGACAGAAACTGCATAGCCACTTTGGGTGACCTGGCCCACTGCTTGACAGTCCCTTCTGAGCAAGAAAGCATTTCCTTTTCTGAAACAACATCTCTTGTTTCATCTGCTGCCCATTGTACCTCATCTGTCCACCATGCTGCGGAAGAACTGAGCTCCACCTTAGTGGCCTCCTCCCCACAGTTGCTAGCAGGCTGCAGCTAAGTTCCCCTGAAGCCATGTCTGCCCCAGGCTGACCCAGACCTCACCGTTTAGCTTCTCCTTACAGAGCAAGTGATGCAAGACATGGATTTCATGGGCATGCTGTCCTCCTCCATTTGGGATAAGGTATCCAGGCTACACGTTACTATCTGTGTGCTAGTGCCCAGAATGCTTAATAAAGCGGTGAAGTTCTGACACTGTTACTATCATTAGCAAGACATCCTGTTGCTTCAGTGGAGTGGGATTTTCCTTCACTGTTTCAGATGCCCCTGCAAGATGTCTGCAGTCATTCACTTACATAAAAGCTGTGATGAAACCTTGAAGAAATTTTCTGATTAAAAAAAAAGTAAGAACTGCCAGTTTTGAAAATGAATACATTAAATGTGAACAGTGTTTAGTCACACCATTGTGCTAGTTTGAAGCTAGCTAGAATGTTTTGGTGAGAAGGATTAGATCACAGGCTGTGAAAGGAAAGCAGGAGTGATGTCTGCTTCACTTGTAGGCTTGCTGAGAGGTTTAAGAACATGAATCCAGACATAGATAAGGTACTTCTTCTGGGGGAAGGCTGAGCTGCACTTCTCTCTAGCCTCTGCCATTTCTCTGATTAATCCACTTTTCTTCCTAACCCTCTGGCTGAGCCTCCATTCTTCCTTGGGACTGGGGTAAGGTAGAGGGGTGGGAGAAGGTGGAAGAGTGGTTGGGAGCCCCTCCTGGGGACTCAGGTTTCTGGGAGGGCTGTTGTGTTTCTGTATTACCTTTTCCCTTGTCTATTTCTGTCTATAACTGTATATACTGTAAATATCTGCTTGTAAATTGTGCCAGCTGTAAATATAAGCTTCATTCATATTTCCAGAGCTGGCTGAGTCTAGTCTGGGTGATTTCCAAAGTATGGGGGGAGCAGGGAACACCCAAACCACCACAACTATGATTCCTGGGGTCATTTGAGATGTTGTCTTTCTGCTTTATCTGGGATGTTTCTTTCTGTTATGATGGGTGTTGGTTTATTTGTTCTGTTTGCTGAACAACCTCCTCTGAATATGCTCCTGTAATCTGGGAGGAAGAAGTAAGGGACCTGCTGAGCCACTTGGATCCTCATAAGTCCATGGGGCCAGATGGGATCCATCCTAGGGTTCTGAGAGAGCTGGCAGATGAGCTGGCCAAGCCACTCTCCATCATTTATCAACAGTCCTGGCTCACTGGAGAGGTCCCCAGAGACTGGAAGCTGCCAATGTGATGCCATCCACAAGAAGGGTCAAAAGGAGGAG